>JACCGJ010022300.1:0-49901 GCA_013407085.1 Atriophallophorus winterbourni
AAGTTATGTACTTAGCCGGTTCAGAGCGTAGGAGTGTGACAACGACAGAGAAAAAACAATTTGACATTCGACAATTGATCTGAAGCCGATGAGACTTTGATTTTTCTACGCATCGAAAGACACTGCAGGATGACTGCTTCATATGCATTGCGGAATTATAGACACGAAGAAATCGATAGGGGTAATAAAAAGATCATAGCTATAAAAATAAAACGCAAACACAGGTCTTGATCATCATGTGGACAAATAGATAAACGTCAGTATAGAAAAACGTTTTGGGAAGTCTTCTTTGTCCGTACCTGGACCTTGTTGCACGGATGTACAATCGTACAGTACTTTCGGCGCTGTGTGGCTAACACCGTGCAAATTGATTGGACTGGTATTGGGCTGCATGCTTAAACACGCTGGAGTCTCACTGCCATCTTTCTTCTCTATTTTTCATATCTTCTAGGTCACTTGATTCAGTATATCGCCCACGTGCAGTCTCTACTGTGTAGCACTTTACCCTGGTTCGGGCTGTTTCTTTCCATACCTACATTGGACGCACGGGCAAATTGTTCCAGTGAGCGATGCAATGATACAACAAACAAAGCTACTACTACATGGTTTTTTAACTATTTGATAACTTGGAATAAAGTAAACTGTCATGAATTTTTGATGAATTAGACGATAGTCGAGATATTTTCATCTCACAAAATAAAAACGTCATTAGAACGAAACAGCAAGTCTGGGACCAGTCAAATTACCGCCGTCACGTTGCTGAGATGCTTCCAGGTTGCCCAAGTCTAGACAGATATGAAAAATGGAAAACGATACAAATACTTTGGCGTGTTGTCGCAAATAGCTCCCCGCATCGTTGACACTATATCGCCTGCGCAGTAACAAACAACTACACGATTGGACATCCATGCGCCTACAGGATTTGACCATAACCTCATCAAGCGGATGTCAAAATACAAAAGGATGGTGTCTACTCTGGTAAAGTTCTCATAATGATCTTAATTTTTCGAAAGCAGCTAGAATCACTATCCGAGCTTCTGGCATCCGATTTTCTCGAAGCGATCTCACAGGTATGCAGGTCTCCTGCTTAATCACAAACATCGTTTTTATACTCTATAATGATAGTGCACATGGATGAATACTAGTTACAAAACGATTCCGGTCATTTGTAGATGTCAGCTAAGCCAATTCAGCTACTGATCCATTCGAACAACAGCAGGACATATGCTGGATGAAGAGGGGCAAACACAAGCGGGTTACTGACGTACAAAAATCATGCCTACTCGACTGAAGGGGTATCCCGGGGCAACATTCTATGCCAGGAAAGTAATCACGACTAAACATTAAGGAAGGGGTGCCAGTTCCCTCTCGCGATTAGAGGTGGAGGTAAAACAGGCGACAAAAAGATACGCTTAGTGTTAGTAGTAACTGGGATGGTATCCGATACATAGAAATGATAGGAAGGATTATGACGGTTGGAGTACTTCCAAAAAGTGAAAACATACCTTAAATGCGATTAAAGAAAACTAGTGTTAAATAAACAAAAGTAAGGTCGGTTGATTTGCCTAAGTTGATGAGGAATAATGATGGGTGACGGTTTAGTATGTGATCTACCTGAATGTTTCTAGGTTAGCTTGTGATTGATTGATACACTTTTTAACAGTTTGTTTTAATCCGAGATGAAGTAGCTTCCACGGAATTTCTTAGGCGCTATCAACTTCTTAAAGAACCAGTTGATATTGCCCCATGCAGAATATGGGGAGGAGAAATGGTTGAAAGGCGAAGGAAAATAAAAAAATGAAAGCTGTCCTGTTTTCCGGGAAGGGCTACCAGACATTTAGATCTGTTCGCCATGAAATATCTTCTTCAGTTATACTGAACTTAAAAATAAAATCAATTGCAATCTAACGCTGTGTGAATTGGTTCATTATTTTGTAAGGGATTTGTCATTTGATTTAACTGAAAAATGACTGGAAGGAGCAGAAAAACTATATGTGATTGCTTCAACATGTGTCGTGAATTTTGCTCTTTAATAGTGTCAGTCAACAAGCGAGGTCAAATGGTGGGGACTGCAGCAAATCCTGTTGAAATAGACGAAGCACGCTTTGATGGAAGAAGAAAATACGATCGTGGTCATCTTCTTAAGGGTGATGAAAGAGCCGAATCAGCTGACATTGATGTAGTTAACAACAGGAACCACATACAAAGAATAGACGGGCAATGGGTTTTTGGCCTTAAACATGTCTTGAATTGTCGTTACTTTATGGTACAAAAAGTGACCGAGCTACTTTACAACCAATTATTCGCATTCTTAAAAATATGAGAGGAGTTCCAATACACACATTGCAATCCCATTTAGACTTTAATAGTTGGAAAATTCTATGCTCAAATGAAGAAAATCTTGTTCTCTTTTTAAAATGATATTCACACTGTATATTGTTAAGTATGATTATATTAAATAAATTCTTTTAGTAGATCATATTTCTTGTGTAGATCACATACTAAACCGGCACCGAAGCATACGTACGTGCTTAATGCAAATATTTAAAAATTTGTGCTTTCATTTCTGGCGACCAAAAGTCTGAAACTGGAATCCATCCACAAAAGCAATTCACCCATAATGCCATGCGAATCAACTATATAAAGGATTTTCTCTGGATAAATTTGGCCTTAAATTAGAATCAAAGTAGTCCTTACCCGGGTGAATTTAACTAAACATACTAATGTAATACAGAGGAAAAGTATCGCATTGAATTCAGCATACGAACCTACAAGGTTCATTAAAAATTCAACATTGCAATAAATCGAAAATCAACTGCTCCCCTACTGACCAATGGCAGAGCAGTATTGATCGCAATAGTACTCCATAATAATATGGATTGATTTAATCAAAACCAGTCGATCAATAAGTGCGCCGCACGCGTGACAGTGATTATATTCGTGGATGAAAGACCAAGCAGAGCAAAAAACACATACAGATTCGTTCAAACAGACGAGCAGACAAAATCAATAGAATGTGTTGAGCGAAATCTCAGTTAATCCGGAAAATAGTTTGGCATAATATTAATGATCGATTAATGATCGAATACGTATATATTTAAGTGTATTTTGTAAGCATATTTTGTGCTTAATCAAAGTCGGATAAATATTGATCATATCGACGCGGCACGGTGTATTTGATATACAATTGCTTAACTCAAATCGATATTAGGAACCAGTGAAAGTGGTACATATAGCACTATTTAAGGATACCAAATATACTGAAAACGCGAGGTTTATGATGCTAAATCTAAGGTTTTAAAATGAATCGCGTTTCAGAGTTTTCTTAGCGTTTGTGGAGGAGAAAATATAATATGGATTCCCTCTCACTTTAAATCACGCAGTTCGAAGCCCCCTTGTTACCAGCACAACAATTATATTATTCAGTATAACGTTAATGCAATAGCTGAATATGTCTGTTTGGTGTCAATTCTCAATAATTAACCGAGTAAGGCACGGTCCAACACACTCCGCAAACGGAAACAATGCATCCAAAATAAGCCAATCGTAATGTCGCAGCTCTCTGAATGCTGATTGGTTGATTTGAGGCAGTGTCTCTCCTTCGATTGAAGCTAGACAGGTCCGCTTGAATCAGCTGATTGCATCGAACGGCGAATCAGAGCGGGACAAAGGATAGTCAGAAAATACCCGGGGCGTGGATTCCGGCGATTTTCAACGGCGAAAAAATCAAAGCTAAAATTTATACCGAGCACACCACAAAACAACGAACAGACAAGCACCGATCGGGTATTATAGATCAATATCATATCTGATTAGGCCAAAATTCTAAGTTTGAAAATAATCGATTTTTATTGTCGTACGCGACCCACAAAATTTGCAACGCTCATTGAGCTTAAATTCACTTTCTATATCAATCGATGGTAAACATCCCTGACACTATATGAGTGTGTAAACGCATGGAGTGTTAACACTTCTAGAACATGCGAAAGAGTGATAATTACAAATTAGTTTAATGTCAAAATAGGAACGGCACGTGTTTCGATAGTATGAATCCCGGACCTAAGGATTTATTCAATTTTCAGTTATCTTGGCGTGACAAATAACTTCTTGGCATCGGCATCATTAAAACATTTTGTGGTAATCGTCAGTGGCAAACTATTCTCTCTAGTCATGGTACTCAAGTCGATAAAAGCAGAACCGTGTGAATGAAAGCGAGCAAAGCAATTAGTGTGCCTCATCGATTTTTTGCTGCTCTCATCGTGTGCACTGACGCTACCTACCGGGCTGTTCGCTCTCATCGCGTGACGACATAAAGATTAGGTCAAGTGACACTTGAAGCGATCGTAAGGGAGCTTTGACGTTTTAACAAAAATCAAGGCATTCAAAACACAAAAGCGCATGGTGGTAACTGGTGGTAAAACGTAAACGAACGTATACTCGATCGGTTTGTGTATACTTACTCAGAGTACACTACCGGATTTGGACTGTTGTTTTCAGATGACATTTCTTCTCAGTGCGTATTTGCTTTTTTGGAATTCACTATCATAGGATATTGTGCACGCTACCACGATCGGTGATTTCAAATCGAAACTGGATGCTTATATCAAAGAGCACTCCACTATCGGACTGTATACTGAACAAAAATGAACCCACATAAAGCAAACACTTCAATAAAACCTTGATTGCATTCTCTGCATTTTATAGCTGTCATCCAATGGTGCACATAAAGCGATTGAGTTTTCGCCATAAAATCTTAATTCTGGGTACAATGATCTTCGTCTAAATGAGCCTTTAAAAATCGACAGAGCATAAGACACATCAATACATTGGAGACACTGTTTAATCGTATGTCACAGCCTAATTATCCTCATAAAGTATATAATTACTGGTTTTTGTGTGTAACGAGTATGGAAGGAATTCCAATGAGCTCAAAGCTTTTAATCTTCATATTACGTTTATAAAACGCTAATTAATCCCTATGTCGACAGACCTCAGACAGTTCATGTAACCACAGCTATTCGTACTGCGTAGTGTTAGTCATAAAAGATACAGTCGTGACAACTTTACACATCCCAAACCAGCATGATTTTATTCAGCGAATTTCAATTAGAGGTTAGGATAATACTTCATGTAAGTGTGTAGGATACTCAACAAATTAAACAGTTAACCACAAGCGAACTGTGATGCAATGTTCCAATGCGAAATAACTTGAAACTCACTTTACAATTGCTCTGGCTGAATGATTTGGTCTCATCAGCTGTTTTCCATCAATGACGATCGATGTGTCGACAGCCACAAGCACACATTGTTTTAACTCCCCATGTAGCCAATCAGTGTTCAGGATTAATCGTTCTTGTTGTTTCATTTGGCTAAGATGAGCGTTCGCTTCGCCTATAGTGCGACTGATCGATTTGCCAAGTCTGTCGTCTGTATTTGCTGTGTACTGATTGGATAGACAGATGCAAATGTTGAATACCGGAATCCACCAACTAACCAATCAGAAGCGTTTGAACTGATATTAAGCCAATGAACGTGTGAGGCACGGAGTATTGCGATAAATGGTGGTAGGTTGTTTGTGGCCTCGTTTGAAAGAATCTTCGCTGTGTTCGATCAATAATAATGGTAGTTTTGAACACGCAAATAATGCACCGAGTGCCAGAATCACGCAGCTAAACGGAATATTAATGTATACAACCAAGCGACCATAACGTAAGTACGACCATGTTCGTAGGACGAAAAAGATAACTCCAAATTGCTTCTAGATCGGAAAAATCTATTGACCACAATGTTGATGTAATAATCGTAATTAGAACCGCAAGTTTGAAATATCGACAATATATCCCAGGTACGAGATATGCTTGCAAACTTGGATTCTTTAGAACTGTATACGCTAAAATTGTATGTATATTCCATTTCTAGCAGAATAATTGAATAACTATAGTGAGGGAGGTATCACTATCATTAAGTCGATACCTTGTTTTCACACTTGATTAGGATACAATCATGACAGAACTCAATATCATTGGATATTGACCATATAATTTCGGAAGAACTTGCTCGTAACTGCTCACTTTGGAATCAAAGGCTAAAGCATCCTCTGCAAGGTGTATACGAGGGGCTGCTGTAATCGGTGAATGAATAGCGCTGATGAATCGACTCGACATACATCTGATACGCGTTTCCGAAATCGATATCGACCGAATAGGGGCAGAAACTATATGTGAGAAATGCACCAATTACTAAGTTTATAATAGGGCATATATCAAGCTATTCGTAACCATAATGATAAACTGGTTATGTAATAAGCAAATATGCATAGACGTTAAGTATAGCTCGTGCGTCTGTGAGTGCGAATGCATATTGATATTATTATTAAGCCAAAACATGAGTCTTTCCGACAGGTGATAATTTATTCGAATACCCATAAATATGCCATCCCGAATAAAGGCATATTAATGTGCTGTGGGGATCACATCCACACCCCTAACACACCACTACTGGTTTCTGGCTGTTTGCCGTCATCAGGTGGAGACAGTAGATTAGGTTCAGTGAGTTAGAAACCGGTAGCGGTGTGTAAGGGATGGGGATGTGAGCACCACAATACATTGGTTTTTGATATGCGCCTCGAGCGCTTAACCAGGAATCACTTTGTGGTTCTGTATTTGAACATTGTGGTTCTTTATAAAAACCCTATATACCAGTGGCATACAAGTTTAACTTTGTTTTAAGGCATATTAAATTCATTCGGATTTTACTTGTGTTGTTTTTCACCTGTCAAATAAACAAGGATCCGTCTAAAAAAGAGAAATATCCCTCCGAATAACGGTAGAAAATTGGAAGATATAACTGACTCCAATTTTCAGCACACCCTTCCTACCACGCTTTTTTATTCACCAGTTTGACTGTAAACTTTATTTTTATTCTTTTTACCACTGACATGTAATCCATGATTGTTTTATTGCCATGTTGGAGAATAAAGTTCTTGACCATCGGGTCATCAGAGTGTTAACCTTTCGCAAACCAAACCTAATTCGAAGTAATTCAAAGTAATTCAAAGTTTTAATGGTCCAAAAGCAAATACTTTACAGTAACCACAGGTTAAAAATATAGGGAAGGCATAAAAACAACACAAATGTTTTATCCATATGGAAAGTCAGCACGTGTATTCAGGTGCAAGGTTGGGTTTGGTCAATGTATACTTCTCAAGTTCAGCCTTGAAAATGTTCAGGCTTGTTGCGCAAATGATATGTGGGGGCAGGGAGTTCCATAGAAAACACACTCTGACAGCAAAGAAAAAACTTTGACAATTTGATCTGGAGTGTGGAATAATTAACTTGTAGCCCTGCGATCTGCTACCACGTGCTTCTTGCCGATGAAACAGGTGTTCAAGTGGGTGATCAACTATATGCAGAATGTTGAACAGCAGGATCAAGTCACCCCTGAGACGACGGTACGAAAAGTCAAAGAGGTTTAGCGTTGCGATCCACTCCTCGTATGGCCTGTTGTATAGCCCGGTCGCCAGTTTTGTAGCGCAGTGGTATACCCGTTGCAGCAAGGTCATGTCCTTTTGTAACCATGGGGACCATGCTTGAACAGCATACTCCATTGTTGGCCTGATATAGGTGTTAATTATACGTGGGAGTATCTGCTTTGAGAAACGACCAAACGACCTATTTGTAGTCCTTCGTGTTGAATGCTCCAGTGTGTATGGCTTGTGACAATCATCTCCGTATTGCGTTGACACAAATAGTAGCACTTTGCTATTTTAAAACGACTATCCCACATTCTGTCTGTTTAAAACGGTAAGCGTAATCGATCGCACAGGAATGATGAATTTTCGCTAAGCGCAGTTGATTTTGGTAGCCTCACAAAGGATGACGTCTGCAAGAGCTCAGGCATAGCAATCCAAAATTCAATCCTACGATTCATGGACGCAAGTGAGGAGCAACTGCGTAGCTGTGATTCTGAATTTTCCGGAACAGATTTTGTTAGTCTCGAGCGTGCAACTCAAACATCCTACTAGCGTGGAAGCTTTGATGTAAAGCAGCCAAGCAGACACTTATAAGGCATATTTAGATGGAAATACTTTCCATCCCCGTGAAAATATTGACTCTCGTTTGTTCAAAACTGCCCGCAATTTATGCTTACAATAATAGGGTTATGAGAAGCTGAGCTTTGAGAAAACAAAATCTGTGTAACAGCATGATAAATTGACCAGTACTCAAGTTAGGAATCTCTCTAGAGAAACACATTCATTCAATATCACAACAAAAGATCTGAGATCAGCATTATATTGGTTGCAGTAATTATTTAGCAGATTCATCAGAAGACATCTCGTTGTTGTTGGCCTCCTTCGGTCGATGTCGACCATGGATGTGCATTACAATCGCATGATTTTTTTTCATGTTCCACAGCTTTTCGAATGATTAAACAGTCCGATTCGGGAGGAACAATCTTTCCCGCAGCGCTTGCAACGATAGGCAGAACAAAATCGTTATCTGAATCTTTGCGTCATGTACGTCAAGGGAGGAGCAAAAGTAATTGCAATTGTGACATGGACGGAGGAAGTCTCAACCGGAAATATATGTTTGGGTATATTTGTTTTTGCAAGTTTGTGTGTAAGAAGGAATCACGATGGGATTTTAGTGAACTGTGGTCAAAACAGTATTATTCAACATAAAAGATTGTAACTTTTGCTTGAATATCATTTCGTTTGATGAGGAAACAATTTCTGGCGGTAGGCTGTTTTACAAAAAGCATACATGGACTGCGTTAAAGTTGCGGTGACAGTTTGATGGAGAATGTGGGGTTTTAAGAGTCAGGTTGTGACTGCAGGTCGGGAGATTGAAACAAATTGCCAAAAGGTGTCTGAGTGGGTGGAACCTCGTATGGATTATTCGGAATGTCAGGATTAGGTCAGATCCTTTCGAGGAGCGACCTGACTTTTTTCATCCATGGTGTCCAAGTTCGCGCTGTATATTCGACAACTGAATGTATGTAGTTATTGAGTATATTTAATAATCAGTGCGGTAGGAAACGTCCTAAAATTCGTCGGAGTAACCCAAGTACGCTGCATGCACGCTTATAGACGGTCTCGCACTGCAGGCCGTTTTTCAAATTACCGCACACCCAGATACGGAGATCTTTCTGCGATATATTTCACTCAAGCGTGTGACTGCCAATTATGTATGAGAATGGGAAGGTTCCCCAACTTGCAATATTTGGCACTTGCGCAAGTTGAAGGGCAGCTTGTTTTGGATTGACCACTGGTGCAACTTATTTAACTCTGCTCGTAAAACTAGGCAATCCGCAACAGAGTTTACCTCGTCGGAGAAAAGAACAAGTTTACATCGCACCAGTTTCGATAGACCGTTTATAAGTATTAAGGACAGTATTTGACCGAGTACTGAACCTTCCAGGACACCGCTCGTGGCTTCAATAGTACGAGAAATTTCGTCATCTATTCTGACTTTCGCTTTGCGTTCAGACAGGTAACTTGCAAAACATGTAAGTAGATTTCCAGTGAAGCCAACATCCTGCATCTTCTGAAGTAGTAAGGAGTGATCCACTCGATCAAGAGCTTTAGATATATCTTAGTAACAGGCATGTACGCAACTCCTTTCGTGTAGTGCTAGCGTACAGTCGTTTAAAGTTTATAAACCACTGAAAGGAGCATCACAAGGCGGTAATTAGCCGGATCCTTTGTAGATTACTGTGATAACCCCGGTTTTCCAGTCAGCTGGTACGAATCCAGTATTTAGTGTGTGCTTAAATAATTCACATAGTGGGCCGCAAAGCTCCAGACCTTAGGATACACATTGATATCACTTAAGCTTTCCACCTCTATTGAAGATGGCAAAGGTGTTGGCAGGGACACATCCTTTGGCAAAAGACTTGCGCATAAAATGTTGCTATGGCATTAGCTGTATCCCTGGCATTTTCAGTCAATCCGTCTGCTGTCTGAAGTGGAAAATCTCCTGGTTTAACCTTAGTAGTGTTGTTCACAATCGTGTAGAGTGTCTTAGAAAGTCGTTGCATCTGGTCTATCAGTATCCATTGGTGATATTGCCTGTCTTCGCGAATGAGGG
The DNA here is from genome assembly GCA_013407085.1 of Atriophallophorus winterbourni. Taxonomy (NCBI): domain Eukaryota; kingdom Metazoa; phylum Platyhelminthes; class Trematoda; order Plagiorchiida; family Microphallidae; genus Atriophallophorus; species Atriophallophorus winterbourni. Next base: position 10,089 of record JACCGJ010022300.1, read on the forward strand.
CGTCACCTTGTTTCGGACATTTCGAAAATGTTCCTAGGATAGGTCTGTTCGAGTGATCCGGTGTGTAGCCCATACCGAATTTCGCAAGGATATCTAATTTCGAGTGCGGCTGCGGAGTTAGAAACAAAATGTTCTGGCGTTTCTTTTCAGAGTGTAGGCTAAGTTTCTGCATTCTTAAAATCGAGATGCTTTTCTTCTAGCATCTTCGGGAAGGCCAAAGTAATCGACCCTTCTGATGAGTTTGACGTCATTAGATGCCCTACTGATGCATCACACGAATTCGAAGAACAACATGAGGTGGTCACTTAGCCTCAGAGGATTATGATACTGCACGACTCGAATGCTGTTGGTTCAAGATTCAAGATTTTTGGCTGAAAAAGCAATTAACTTTACAATAACCATAGGGTCAAACTATAGGTATAAATATATATGTATGTATAAATAAAATCAAAATCAATGGGACGATGATAGTTTATTAATAGTTAGGAGCAAAATTTGGATTAGCTCTCATATAATCGTCAAGTTTCGATTTGAATATAGATAAACTTTTTGTGCTTACCAAATCGGCAGATAGGAAATTCCAAACAAAGCACACACGCACCGAAAAATACCTGCGGTAGTTCCGTTTGGAATGTGAGAATTAAACCTAGGATTGAGGATTCGTTGGGGCTTCTCTGTCGAGTGAAGGAATTTATGTGGTTATAAAGGCGATTACTCAAGTAATCGCTGCCAGTGCAATCATTTGGTGCGGAAGGTTAAAATCACCCATTACGAGTAGTTGGATTCGCTTAGATTTCCAGCATTGCGCATTATTTCTAGCATAAGTTTGTTGTGGGCGTCAGATGGGGTGGGTGCACGGTTAATTACACCAAGGATGTAGTTCTCTCCCGATTCCAGGCGCAAGCTACACCACATGGTATCCTCCAGCTCAAATCGTGTATCAGAAACCATAGTGCAGGGCAGACGCTCGTGGTAATACACAGCTAATCCACCACCTGTTCTTGAGCAGTCTCGCCGAAGCATGATCATGTTGGGAATCGTCAGCTAGCAATCATTCGCCTGATCATTGAACCACATCTCGGTTACAGCGATAGTGTGAGCAGAACAATGATTCCTGAAATGGATTAATTCGGCTATTTTGTTAAGCAAACATCATCGTACAGAGGTTGGATTATTTTTATTGGTCGTGTCTCTGTTTATTCGCAAAATGTGTCTCACTGGGATTCCTACAAGTTGGTATAGATTATACCGAAATTTTTTGCGAATATTTGCGCAGTGACCGTCGTATTTGAATCCGATGGTTTCAGTGGAACCTTCAGATGATTGGACGGCTTGGTCTTTGCAAAATTGTTAATGTCAGAGGAGTTTAGGTCAGACATACCGTTGACGGTCGGTTTCATAATGGCTAAGCCTTTATGAGGATAGCACTCCGGTATATTTTTAACAGTTGAGCATTCTCGTGGAATGATCTGAGGAGGTGCATATTTTGTCTGATTGGCATTACTGACTATATTTTCCGATTTTTCAGTGGTTGTACCGGCAAACCTAGAGTTCTGAGATTTAACTAAAGTTTCAAAAGATGCCGAGCTCAACATGCTCAACATGGGTTCATCCAGGTTGCATTGCTGGACACTTGTCGAAGCACGCAGAATCTCGCTTGGTTTTGTTCGACAATGTTTACCGACGTTGTCTTTGCCAAGAATAATTTCATCATTGAGGATCGATATCGTCCCCGTGGTCAATGATTTGTCACGTGTTTGCATGTGCGAGGAGTTGCGACACGTGACAGATTTGACCTTACCATTAACCGCTTTATCACAAACGAAACATGTTTCGACAGCAGCAGATTGTTTTCATTTTAACGGGGTGAACCAAAAGTACAGCCAAAGCGGTCAAAAAATCGATACGGCCAGAATTGGTCCATGTGGTATTTTGTAGATTTGGCGCGAAGTGATGAGGTCTGAGTGTATTTCGTCCCTAGATGTATCCGCGAGTTGTCAGTCTCTCGTTGAGAAGGTTGGTATGAAATTGGATGTACTCTGTGTAATCCTCCAAATAGTTTCCGATAGTGGGAAACACTGATTGGTTAATCCAACAGCAGAAACACAGAAGCGAAATCAATGAACGAATGAATAGCAGAAAATCCACTATTACAACAAACAAAGAACAAGACGTAGACAGGTAATTCTTGTATGAGTAGATCCGTCGTAGCAAATTTTCAAACAGATATTTGAAAAGTATGGAAGTTATATCCAAAATTTCGAAGTTCAAAATAATCCACCCGCACGTCAGTTCTCTTTTGGGCAAATATGCTTGAACCCTGATTTCTTGATATTTCCATCTGTTGAATACTCAGTGTTACTAATCTGGAAAATAGCTGTGCCACGCAGAAAGCCTGTCCAATTGTTGAGACGGTTTATACGACTGTAATTGGACTGTCGCCGAAGACCTTGTAGGCTTGAAAAGATGAAAATGGAACAATTAATGGCAAACAATAGACTATCCAAGCAACATCTGCCCAAAGAACTGAAAAAAGCCAGTAGGGCTCAATAAGCTGTACGGAATTCGTTTGCTGGATGTTAAAGACTCTCGGCACTTATGTCAGACACTGAGATAGCTTCGTGACCACAAGTTTTTTACGCATATTACCTATGGGTACTAAATAGTCTACTTCCGCAGTTAGTGATGGATGATTCAATATAACCGGAGATAAAGTCCGCAATATGTCAGTTAATTTAAAAGAAAAGTTACTAAAGTTTTGTGCGTTGTGAATCGCGAAAATCGATATCCTCGATTTACAAAATGGCCGATAGCTTGCAAATTATCCCGTTTCCTAAGATATTCGTAAACAAGTTCCGGTATATAGCAAGTTTTTAACAAGCTTTAAAAATATTCGAAAGCGTAGTTTTCGACCGTATGCAATAATTATATTACAACAAGGATGATAACTAATTTTCTTATCAGAAGAAGCATTTTACGTTGGACGTTGTTGCGTACCTACTCACACAGTTTTACATAAGATCGATAATAGTTTTTTAATTGTCAAATAATGCTTCCTTGACGACGCGAATTAGTTCAATACCGTGTATCTAGCACAACTCGTAGAAATGCTAATAATACGGGCGATACAATACAACAGCATCATACTCGATATCTCAACACATATAGATCAATGGAATACGTTCTTCTTCGTTCCCAAGTAGAAAATATGCGATTCACTTTCCCTTCTTTTTTCAACATACTTATTTGCTCTTTCTGAGATACCCCAAACATTTTGTCAAAAATCAAGAATCAAGATTTTATGGTGAAAAATGCAATCGCTTTGCATGTAACATTGAATGAGAGCTATAAAAATACAGAGGATGCAATCAAGGTTTCATTGATGTGTCTGCGTTGTGTGGGGTCAATATGCAGGGCCGATCGTGTAGTGCTTTTTGATATAAGCTTTCAGGTTCGACTTGAAATCACCGATCGTGGTAGCGTACACAATATCATGTGATAGTGATTTCCACAGAAAGCAAATAAGCACAGAGAATAAGTGACGTATACAATCGAGTCTTGAGTGAGGCATAACGAGACAACTTGAATGACTCCGCGTATTCTTAGGGGAACTTACTTCTATCAAATCGCGGAGAGGGTGATTGTCCATCCGCAGTATTTTGTATGTTAAGATCATGTCGCTCCTTGCTTTCATTTGTGTGAAAATCGGTCAATCCCAACATGGGCATTCGCTATTAATATGGGATGTGCTGTATCCCATCAACTAGCTCCGTCGCTCGGTGTTAATTTTCCCCAGAAATTCAATGTCTTTACGCAACAACGGTGCCTAAAATGAGATCATGTATTCTTTTGTTGGATGGATGTTGGATGTTGAGACCAGTGATACAGGGAATCCAAGTCCTCTTGCAGCATCAAACGATCTTCAACGGATCAGATTTGCTACCATATTTTTATGTTATCAGCTAAAGGGATGATATTGCATCGTATTACTTGCGCAATATCATTTATGTATAACAATAAAAGGATAGGCCCGAGCACTGCACCTTGAAAGACGCCGCTGGTGGCATTGGTGGAATTTGACAGTACGGCGTCAATTCACACTCGGTCAGATAATCCGTTATTCAAGATAATAAGTTTCCTGTTATACCATATTGTACTTGCTTTTGCAAAAGCAGGATGTGGTTATCAATATAGCAAGCATAAACTGATATTGTACCAACCTAGCGCTTTAATCCACTAAATGAACTTACTGAGTGGTATGAATTCAGTGCCTCTTTATTAATGCTGAAAATGCACAGAGTTCGTCTTCACTGATCATCGTAGCAACCGGTGTGACGCTCTATGTAGCAAACTCCAGAATTTAATCTACATACTGTTAAATATGGTTCTTACAACGAACCACGGTGTTCAAACACAGAATCACATAGTGATTCCTGGTCAAGCACTCAACGCGCGTATGTATGACCAAAGTAATGTGCTGCTCACATCTCCCGCAATTACACACCATTATCGGTTTCTGGCTGTTTGCACTCATTAGAATCAAGGCTCACTGAACCTAATCTTAAAGCCTCCACCTGATGGCCAGAAACCGATAGTGGTGTGTAAGTGCGGGGGATGTGAGCAACACATTACTTTAATCTGCATACCTTATTACAGCGAAACTTGGCACGTATCTAGGCGTCACCCTTGTCTGGAACTTACGTTGGACTCATTATCGCAATTCTACTCTCACTAAATTATGTAGGCTTTCATTTTACGTGTTTCGTATTCGTTTATTTGGTGCTATTCTCAAATTTTTCACTTATCTGAACACTTTGCGTATCTAACTCAACGTTAGTATTGTTCTCCTGCAATTTTTCCAGCGCTCTTTGAAAGTACTCTTTTGAAAATATCAAAACTATTTCCATCTTCTACGAAAGCTTTTTTGCAATTAGTTAGAAACCACATTTTTCTTTTTGTCATTCTTACCAAAAATTTCCATCAATTCCACACTGAACTTGGTAAATTTTAATCTGTATCTATTACTTGATCAAAACATTTTATATTGCCCTTAAAACGTCACGAAGCTGGCAATCATATCTCTTTTGTCTCAAGCTATTGATAACAAAAGTTGTTTTCATGGAATAATTGAGGAACCACTAATCTCCTTGATATTTTGCGTATCATATTTTGAAATTTTGATTCATATTTGTGTACGTTTCCGTTTTTTACACTAACGTGAAGCTGAAATCTCGATTAATTTTGAATATTAATGTTGTGCATTCATTGGTTCTTCTAGAAAAACCCAGTTTTCAATACTTTTCTAAAAATCTACAGAAAGCAACTTGGGTCTCCTTAGGAGAGTCCTTGGTTCGTTTGACCCCAATATTGTCTGCAAATTGATTTCAACCTACATCCGTCCTCAGATCGAATATGCTATACCGGCATGGGATCCTTGGTTGAAAAAAGATATTCTGCTATTTGAAACTCCACAGCGCAGAGCGGCAAAACTCGTCCTGCGACTTTCCAATTATCCATACGAAATGAGACTTAAAATATTGAATTTGCATTCGGCTCAATACAGACGGAAAAGAGGAGCACTAATATTTATTTGGACAGTGCTTTATCAAAAAAGTCATCCCCACTATCGTTTGTTTCATCTTTCCCATAACACACATCTGCGTGGTCACCAATCTAAACTTTACCAACAGCATGGCAGGCTGAACTGCCGCAAATATGCATTTTCCGTTCGCAATGTGCAATTGTGGTACAGTTTACCTATTCACGTGGTACAATCTGTACCCAATGACGTTTTAAAGAAATCACTAGATGTCCACATGAACAAGTATGTTTTTCACGTTTGACAATAATCTCTAACAATATTTTTATATTTTGTTATCATCCGACCCGATGTACATTTTTGTGGGTCTTGTAAAGCATAGCTTTTTACATATAATCTACGAATGAATCTATGAATAAGAACAATCCTAAAACCACAAGTATTTTACACGCTTTTGGTTATTTATTTTCCATTAGACCAACACCGCTTGCCATGATCCCACGTGACCGCGCGAGTGAGTACAAAATTTAGAGATCGATCGATCTATTGATTGATTGCACTTTAAGCAACTTCTTTCTCTGCTGGTCAAAGGGATTCGCCTTTAACTGTGTTCGAAGGTTCTTTACCGAATTTTAGTACGCCAGATAACGTGGATTTGATCTTTAGTTATCCAGCACCAAAAACGTGTAATGTAAACAATGTGAATTTTCAACAAATTATATTTCTGATATGAAAGCGTTTATCAGTGAGGTAGAGGGGTTGCGGATGAACTAGATTTCGAGATAAACTTTAAACAATATCTTCCCTGAACAAAAAGTTCATTTGCATGCATTTCCGTCATACACACACCAAGCGCAACTTGTTGTATATCCTCCCTCTGTTTATTTTCAATGTGCATTTCAAATCTTTCGTAACACCCTCTTGTACTTACTATCAAATACGCCGATGACGTTGCCGTTACATTGAACCACAATTGTCGAGTCGACCAACATGTGTTAAAATCAATGGTCATGTTAATTTGGCTTATCTTTGAATCTCCAAAATGCAAAGAGATGACATTTTACAAGATGAATGGTCAGCACTTCATCGAAAGATTCTTTGTGTTTAATTTATTGGCTCGGTGTTTCAAAGATGCAGTAGCTTCAAGTATCTCGGCGTTACAACTGGATAATCATCAGACTACTCAGTTCCTGAGAGTTCGGCGGCTGTCATATAATGTTCTTCGCCACCGTTCTCGCTCTGATCCACTTATTGTAATTCAAATGGTAAGTGTAAGTAATGGAGATGGGATCACTACAATATATTTAAATTGTCGTTTCCCCACATAAAGTACACATCCATCTTTAGTTCCCACAGTTATCTTAACAACAATTTTCTGTTAATCTGAAGTGGTATCAAGGCTATCTATGGATTGTCCTTATCCACACGAAGCCCTGTTCAAGAACTAAGAAATTCAGAAATTACATACTTTTCTTACCTGACTCGGTACATTTTTAACCACTGAATGGCTGTTTCAGAGTTACAAGTGCGACTGCCAATTCGAATTCTCATGTCGAGAGTTCTTCGTCATTCAAATGCAGAAAAGTCGTGTGTACGAGTAAAGTCATTTTCTTCTTCTTCTTCTTTTACTTCTTTCCTTGACCTCAAATCACGATATAAACTATCCCGACGCTAATGGCGTTTGCTCATCTCGTTAGCTAGTACAAGAACTTAAAACGACTTTCATTTCCGATAAAGTGAGATAAACACTTACCGAAAATCCTGATCATACGACTGTATTATGGATAACAATCTCACCAGGAAAGATCTATGTGTATGTAACAATTGTTTGCTATCACCGCGTAGGATATGTAGCCATTTGTAATTTCACTTTCTTTTCACATACATTTCCATTTCCATCGATGCTTGTTTCAATCAACATATTATCAATATTAATCGATTTTAATCAATATATTACACATTATTCATGTTCCGCGCGCTTACTCGTTCTGCTTTGTTCGCTGGTGATGCATTGTTGTATGTTTGTGAACCACGACGGTTAACGGCAACATGGACGTGTCACCGCATTTTCAGCTTCGTGAATTATCGTTCTTGATCAACGTGATGCAGCGGAGTTCGGAGTTGGAAATATTTGTATGTGTGAATGGGTGCATTGGACATTAAATTTTCATTCACCATGAGTTCGTTCCCTTGCCTGTTTTTACTGTACCACTTTACTGCATACTTGGTGATCCCGTTTACATTTTTCCCTCAGAACTCCAATTTTTGCAATTTTGCCATAATGTCGTTTGAACACGCGGACATATTTGTTTCTCGGGTGAACGTTATCGGCTGCAATACCCTAGCATTTGACCCCGCTAACCCACACGTCTGGTTCATTAAGATAGAAGGCATGTTTCGTTTCAGACGAATTACAGAGCAAGATGCCATGCTTTCTTACGTACAATCGCAATTACCATCATGTATTGCGAAAGAAGTACCAGACTTTCTCGACCCCATGCCATCTAATTCACCTTAAGACACGTTGAAGGCTGCTGTGTTTTTACCGAACGAGGGCTATTAATGAAGCTAGGCTAAAGCAACTGCTTGCTGGCGTAGAACTTGGAGATTGAACGCCATCACAGTTATTACATCACATGCGTTCCCTCATGGGCAATACAAAGTTAGACGATTGTATTTTACGGCAAATCTGGCTGAATTGCTTGCCACCCAGCACCACTGCTATTCTTGCCGTGTCCCTCAACAAAGTTTGTCTCCTTACGTTTCACCAAATACGGAGTTACTATCAATACCGGTAAGTAGACTATTGATTCTCTTGTCCATAGGATTGACAGTAATGGAATAAGCCAGTTGCCGGAAAAGACACTGTCTATACTAGAATATCCAAAGCCACAGTCAATCAACAGCTTAAACCGTTTCCCCGGCGTTGTTAACTGTTGTGGACGATTTATTCTCAACGCCGCTGAAATACTTCAGCCGCTCACCGATATACTGAAAGGTCATCCCAAAAAGTTGTCAAGCACAGCAGCAGCAGAATCTGCATTCGTCGAGGTTAAAGAACTTTTGAGCAACGCTACCGCTCTAAGTCACTTGAAAACCGACGATAACGCCCATCGGTTCTGAAAACTGACGCGTCACAAGCTTCTGCCAGAGCTGTACTACAACAAGAAGTTAAGAGAAACATTCAACCGTTAAACTTTTTCTCGCGAAAATTGCAAGCAGACTAAACTAGGTATAGCAAATTTGGTCGTGAACTCCTCGCCATCTACCTAGCTTTTGAACACTTTAGACACTTACACAAACCATACCTTTACTGTCTTCACCGATCAAAAGCCAATCGTTTATGCCTCCCGTTCTCCGACAGATCGACACTCTTCAAGAGAAATCCGTCAACTTGACTTCGTAGCTCAGTTTACCATAGATATTAGCTACATCTTTGATGACCGTAACATTTTCGCTGATGCGTTATCACGTTGTACTATCCAACATATAATTAACCCAGTACTCCACTTCAGAGTACTGGCCAGTCACTAAGAAAACGACCCTGAATTTGCTGAAATCGTCGATTATAAGTCACTGGAATTTGCCCTTTTTCAGTTGCTCGATTGTGATGCCGAGATCCACTGTGATTTATCAACCTTTAAACTGAGACCATTCGTCCCACGTAGATTTTCGATCACTTTCACGGACTGTCACGTCCGAGTATTCGCTCTACGGTAAAACTAATAACAGAACGTTTTATTTGGCACAATATACAAAGCGAAATTCGTCACTGAGAAAAGCACTGTGTGACTTGTCACATCAGAAAAGTTCACTGACACACCTGTATGAGTTTAATTATCGGTTGTTGATAAATCACTAATCTTTTAAACAAAATTGAGTAAAATATATTTTAGACTACTTGTGACTTACGAGTAGCGTTAACTGATAAATAAGATGATTTAATATCGTGAGATATAAATAAAAAACTTTAGCAAATGCGAAAGATTGTGCACCGCATTAGTTCATAAAGCAGTAGATTCCTCAGTAACTTTTCAGTGTATTACTAAATGTTTCAAAGACGACATTACAACACCAGAATCCGTCTAGAAAATCATTTTGAATCAATAATTTCATTGTGAACATTTGTTTTGTCATCGCCTCCCTACCTTTAACAAAAGACTGTTGAGAAAACGTGGGCTACATCCTAAGAAGCAGCTTGAGTATAATTATTATTCGATTATCCGTAAGCTACATGTTTCAAGTGAGTTTTAGGCTGTCACCGGCGAAGCTATTGATGTCGTCAAGCTCTCCATGCTGAATTCTATTCACGGAGTCATCTTTGCTGCACTGCATACTATTTAATCAGACTGGTGAATGCTCCGCTGATTTAGAATAGGCTAAGGTACTTTTCATTAAATCATAGTGATATTGCCTCCTGGATCAAAGATTTTTCAGATTTTTTTATAGCCGGGTGTGGCAGTGGGGATAAGCTCCCACTGTTTATAAAATGCTCCCATATGGCACGCGCCTCAAATAGCCTCTGACAACCAAGTCCAGCTTCTGGCCTGCACGAGTGGCCCTCCGAGCCCGGCGGAACTGCTTCTACCAACAGACGAAGGGGCGAAGGCGAGTGACTGGCGCCTGAAAACCAGGTTGCTTCGGGAAGATGGAGCTCGTTAGCCTCGGAGCGCATTTCATCAAAGGGAAGGAAACCCCTGATCTTAAACCTCCGCTGCCTTGCGGGATACCCGATCGCGGGAAAGGCTTCGGGAGAAAACCCTGAGGAAAAACCTGGAACAGAGTCTGGTAGACCCCCTCATTCTGGCAACTCCCTGCTGCCTTGCAGGTTGCACTGTGTTGTACAAAGGCTAGAGAAGCTGACTCGAACAAACTCCGAGTGGTGCTGGGGACGTCGCTTTGTACCCAAATTCCCAAGAACCTTCATTGAAGCCGACTCATCCTCCATGAGGAGATAGTCGCACAAAAGAAAAGAAAAAAAGACACGGATGCTCGCCGCCTCTTCGATGGCCACGTATGATTCGTGGAAAGCCGACTGTTTCATGGTATGGGCTATGTAAAAGTACAAATTTAATCCAATAATAAATCTATATAGCGGGAAAACCGATTCGTGCGGTGTCGTATGGACTTGGTGTGGTGATAAAGCTTAGGTGTATTGTTATCAATTGGTTTGGCAGCAAGTACTTACTCGTCAATGAAGCGTAGGATATGAAATTGATTTCAGGTTAAAGATTTTGCTGAGTACATCCCGGTTGTGATATTCATCGTTGTTCTGGCAGAAAAAATCTAATATGATATAAATAGAATCATTAGGAGCGGAAAATTCACGATTGGTGCACGGAACGAAAGATGAATAAAATTTTTTATGAATAGATCTCTCATACCGAAATTTCAGCTAAATATAGCTGTTGAAAATGATGATAGTGCGCTGTCTAGGGCCGTTTACATGGCTGCGAAAGATAAACGCTATCATCAAGAAAATTGATTTTAAGGCGATAAAGTTAGTGATGAACCACCGTAATGTTCAGTGTAGCGGAAGATTGCGATGTTTGAGCATCTGTAACGCCACCCTAAAGCCATGATGACATCATCCTTGTCTTTAAAAGTTTTACGAATAAGGGACATCCAATCAAACAAAAGAAGATATACCATAGAGATCTGTATGCCAAATTCATGCAATGAACGCCGGTGTCATTCTTTGCCGTGTGATTTATTGCGGCTTGAAATATTTTGCTTTTGCAACTGAGAAATTGACACTTTGAACCCACTTTTGATGAAAAAATAGTTTCACCCGTGTAGATAAACCTCACTTTTGTGCCATAAATTTGAAAGAATCGATAAAATCCGTTATTTGTTTACTTTCATTCATATTGCAGTCCTGTAGTAGTGTGAAGCGTCTGCTTCTATTGTAATAATGCTTGGCACGCAAAACCCTAAATTCCTAAGAATTGTAAGTTTTACCCGTGATTAGCTCACGTACAATCTCTAGCGTTTTTTAAAACAAAATTCGTGTTTTTATTGGTTCAAAGCACCAAAGTACGCATAAAAATGCCCTTGACAGATCTGATCATCTAGTGTAGATGGTTCACAATACGGGAAAACTCGATCCAAGCGCTTGTAGCCACGCTTCACCGATAATTTTCGGTTGGTTGCCATCATTGGGTGGAGTAAGCGAGACCTAAATTAGTCGTACCGTAGTAAACAAAGCCTTAAGTTGGTGCCACTTTTAAACATGATTACTGGCATTGATGGGTGGACACAGCCACCTCGTTTTGAAGAAGAAGAAGAAAAATGACTTTATTCGAGTACACGAAGTTTCAGCGATACAATTAATTCGACCACACGTAATAAAATGTACATTTTTTTTAAAAAAAGGCATGTCAAATAAGGATGATCCCACTTCAGTTATTATACTGTCAGTTTCTTCCTCAAATCGAGAATAACTTTTGTACGATCAACCAAATATCGAGCCAGGTAAGGAATAAAAGAATTTTTGAATTTCTCAGTTCTCGCATACGGGACGATATGTTGACTACGCGTGGCTGGGAACGATCTGCAAGCCATAAGGACCTCATGCAGTGGGTGTGCATTATCATACGATATGACTCTGACCAATCTGTCACATTCACGTATGTGGCGTTCGACGATCATATCACGAATTAACTCGGTAGAGGAAGAGCTCAATCTTGAAATTAATTTGATTCCTCTTCTGATCATCAAAAAATCCTTTTCAAAAAGACCAGGAAAAATTATAGGGGATGCGTAGATTAAAATGGGAACAATGCAAGAAAAAACAAAACATCTAACTACATCAGGAGGAACAGCTAAAGAACGCAGGCGTAAGGCGTAAAATGATAACCTTCCAACCTTCAAGTACTGTGCAGTCACATGATCGGTCCATTTGAGACTCTGTGATAAAATGACGCCAAGATACTTGAAACATGCGCTTCTGCTGAAGTTCGAGCCATGAAAGGAAATCATGGGAATTCCTTGAAGCGGAGTTTCACGACGCTGACCAGCGAAGTTTGAAATTATTACCTCTTTGCATTTTTGAGGATTTAACGATAAGCCGAGCGAGGATGACCACTGGCCAATGTTATTGATAATAAATTCAGATGTAGGAGAGTCAGCACGTCTATGGTGGTCAAAAACAACAGCAATGTCATCAGCATATTTTAGAATAATAGTGGAATGAAAGCAAGGAAGATCAGAAATGTAGATAGAAAATAAGAAGGGGGAAAGTATTGCGCCTTGTAGAACACCGCGAGAAATCGTTACAGAATTGGACACTTTACCATTCACGGCAGTATACTGCACGCGGTCCTTAAAATAGGACGCTATCCAGTGAACTAGGTTCAGGGGTACACCACAATCATGAAGTTTTTTGAGCAAAGAACTTCTGATAACACTATTGAAAGCGTTGGTGTAATCAAGAAAACAAACCTGCACCGCTTTTGATTTCGAATCCAATGACCGGGATACATGGTCAGTTAGCAACGCGAGTGCGTCTACTGTCGAACGATTTTTGCGGTACGCGAACTGATGCGAATCTTCTACCTGGCAACTCGAAACAAGTCGTCGTAGCACTATACTTTCCAGTACTTTGAGTAGCTGCGACGTACACGCACTGGGGCGGTACTTCCCAGGATCAGTTTTGGGGATTGGTGTAATACATACCGGCTTCCAACAGTCAGGAAAAATACTTTTCTCAATGCATCTGTTGAAGATAGATGAGATCGGCGAAGAAAGTTCACGTGCGCATTCTTTCAGCAAAAGAGGGGAAAGATTATCGGGGCCTGCAGCCTTTGAGCGGGATACAGCGAAAAGTGACTGCATAACTTCCACTGAGCTTGTAAAAGTTGGAGTTGAGAAAGAGGATGGGGGTAAAACAAAATCCGTGATTTCTTGGGTTCCATCAGGAGAAGATGAAAGAAGATTCATTTAATGAAATAATATCACGGATGAAGGGAAGTAGCTTCCTGTCTTTGCCACACAAACCTTTGAGCGCACTGCATAATTGGCGACTGTTATTCGTTCTCAAAATTAATTTCACAAAATATTCGCATGGTTAACGCTCAAGCTGATAATGACAGACAGCTGATAGAAACGGTGTTCGATCAACATTTTAAAAGCCTTTTCTCAGTCTTCGGAGGCGCTCCAATGTATTGGAGGAAAACAATCAGGTCGCAACAAAAATAGATTTTGTGGACAGCATCTATCAAGCAAACGTTGGAGATAGGCGGTAGACAGTCACCTTCAAGGATAACGCCCTGTTCGTTAGGAATGCGGAAGTCGGTGTCGTTAGAATGGTCTCAGCGCTGAAATATTGTCAGGGTCGCAGGTTCTACGTCACCTTTGCCCGATTCTTGCGAGTATTGTAATATGCCTAGTGTCGTAGATTTAGGGAGTATGAATCACACAATGAATCAGATTTCATCGGCGCAGGACTTAAGGGATGAGAAATTGTCGGCGCATTAGTGACAAGCGTAATTTCCAGACAGATCCGAACGGTTGAAAATGAACACTGTTCGGAAGCGACAAAGAGAAAACATAGAAAGATTAGCGTGATTGAGGTCCACCAGCATGTAAGACAAAGAGTTGTGGTAGGGAGCAAGTCTTGAGAATTCATCAAAAAATGAACGGAATTGTAGAAGGAAGTTGGGGACGAGATTACACATTTTTCAGACACTAATAAATGAACGTTAGATAAACGCAGTGGTTGAATTCAACAGCAAGACAGGAAACTTTGCGTTTATCAAAAGGTAAAAATTAATTTGTGGAGGCAACACTCTTTGCAAATAAAAGTTAAATTCCACCAGCACGATTTGCAATAAGACATGTCCGATCCAAACGAAAGCACTGAAAACCATCAATGTTAATCAAATCAGTGTCGATTTCAGAATGCAGCTAAGTTTCTTGAAACATAGCAACACCGTAACGAATTAAATGATCTAAACGAAGTAGAAGAGAAATTTCATCATACTTAGACGAAAAAGATCGCACATATATGATAAGGTACAAGGTGCTGACATTCGAGAAATTGTGCGACGTCGACGAAAAGCAACTTGCCAACCTGCACGATGTTTTTTTGACTTTTTCGAAGATTTTCTTGATAAACAATCAAATGTCTCACGAGTGACACAGCAAAATGTTTTTAATAGGATCTGGCTATGCAGCAAAGCGGTATCGCGAAATGTTTTCATAGTGTGCGCTCCATAAATGATTCTAGGTTGACCTGAACACATTGCAGAAAAACAAAAAAACGAAATCCAAATTGATGAAGCTAAATGTAAAAAAAAGTTTGTGGAGGAATTAATAAGTTGCATGGCCGATTTTGAAGGCCCCGCGTACGCTGAGAGCTGATTAAAACAACCTGTCGAGCGTCTTAATCAGCTGTGTAATCTCCTGCTGTGCTGCACTGGGTGTGACGTCGACACAAGCAATTGCGAGGGCTGACTTGTAGCAAGTCAGGATACTCGTAACAACTTGAACGTTTTCACTGGTTAGGGACATACCCGTTCCCGTATTGTGCAAGCCATACTCTTGGAGGAGTGCAACACCACCGCCTCTCCTGTTGTCAGGTCTATCGCATCTAATGAAGAGATACTGCTCGCTGATGTTTATTGGCATATCATCAAGCGCAGCCAGTTAGGTCTCAGAAAGCGCTATAACCCGGGGGTGCAACTCAGCCACACGAAGAAAGAGGACAACCGACTTATTCCTTATGCTGCACACATTAGCTTTCAGCACTGGGGCGGTGGTTTTGCGTGCTTCTGAAACTAATTCTGCTTGGCCCTCGACCGAGGCACCCGAGGGAGGTGCACGTTGTTTGGCGTGTTACTTAAAGCAGGAGAATCTGGTTCAACAGCCTTTTGCATGGACGTTACGGACCGTTGTCGGAGTGTTTGAGGCCGCCTTGAGAGCAACAACTTTGAAAATAGAATGGCCAGTTTGAGTTGAACCGTCCACGGGTGGGAAAATATTCGTAAAATTCAGTGAGTACGCGAGTGATCACTGATGCAAATCATCTTATGAATACAACAATTTCGGAAATACCACTGAAGGAATCTGAGATTAAGTCTGGTGGTAATACAAATTAAAAAAAACAGGATTAATCCGGTTTGGGAATCATCTAAAATCACGATTACGTCCTTAGGAAATTTTTACAGAAATGTGCCTTTACGGTTGACCTCAGCTGTGCACTCTAAATCTGCGTTTCACGATTCACAAATTAAAGCTAAAATGATTTAAATTCTAAAAAGCCTGACTTTTCGATAAGCAATAAGTACTCCCCATACGTGATATGTACGAATGCTTGCGAGTCCTATGAAAGCCTGTTTGTTAGCGAACAAAAACACGATCTCGAGAAATGCTCTCAACTTTGCCACCTAATCAAATTTAACATGTAATCCCAGACAAAGTGACTTGTCTAACTCGTCACTCAACTTTAGCTGATAATAGTCAACCTCGTTTGCTAAATGTAACACTGAAATGCTAGGCTGATATCGAGAACGTACTGTTGAATGCGTACCTACTCAAGACAGATTCCAACTTTAACCGCCGCATATATCACGATGTTCCATGGTGAAAAAGAAAGGGTAGTTTGAACTCCAGGGAAAACGGTGTCACGGAGTATAGTTCTACTTGGTGTATTAGAAAATAATTCTGGAGCATCGATTCATGGAACTGTAAAGCATGATGTCAAGCAGTGGCGCTACATTGCGTGTTCTCTTGATATTTCTTATGCTGCTGTTGTAGCCACATTTCGAGTTCATTTTTCGCCAAAGGAGATGGACCGAAACCCCTGAAGATAACGTTATGGACCTCCCCTATGGCCTAAATAGTAAGGTCTGAATGGAGAAACAGGAAAAGGAACATTACCCAACGATGTTAGACATAGCGCAACCAAACCCAATGTCATAAGTCAAACACTCCACCGTCTGGAATCTGCGGATTGCAGCGTTCACATACAAATATGAAGAAATTAATACATCAAAAACAAAGTAGGTCTTGCTTAAATCGAGTCGAACCGAGCAGACTGAAATCTAATTTTCCATTCAAGCAGTCGGCGACCAATTAAAAGCTCAAATGTTTTATGATTCCAGGCACTGACTATTCTGAGGGATCCTGTATCCCACTGTTTAAAGCCTTATCACATACCACATGACTTATCACTACATAGAGCAGTATATATCAAGTGTGTTTACACAAATGCTCAATCTTCAGTCAACAAGTTGATTAATATCTGTGTAGACAATTCCTATGATCTTATTGCTGTGCCTGAGACTTTGTATCAATCGAGTATGACCGACAGTGAAATTTTTTTCCCATATGACATTTATACGCGGTGACCGCGGTGGCGTGGTATTGCGACTAAATATAAACATAATCTCAGTTGCTGATCTTTTACCCACTGACACGCTAAAGTCCTGTGACAACTGTACAATCGGGGTCATATGCCGCTCACCAATATCAACCGCAGAACACAACGATATGCTAGTTGAACTCTCAAAAGCACACTTGAATGCTCATCATCGGGAACTTCAACCTTCTGCGGATATAATTGAGCGGCCAGCATCCAACAAACTCACCGGAGCACAAATGTCGCGAAGTTTTCTACCCAGCACAATTGTACAACCACGTCTTTAACCATAGACCAATGGAAGAAACAGTTCGGCCATCTACAATGGACATTGTTTTGACTTCGAACGAATCGACTATCTAATCAAATCGCCTACGAAGCTCCATTGTGGCGGAGTGACCATATCGTGTGTGTTTTCGATTATGTCTGTAGTTTTATGATAAACTGCGACGAGATGAAGGTCATCCGTAAAGTGGAATTTTGGAGATTCGGAGAATCACTCTGTGAACTAAACGAGATCCAACTTGATTTCAGTGCATCAGATAAACATTATAACTCATTGTTGAACTAACTTCAGATGCAAATCCAATCAAACTCTCAATTTATTCCCATCAAAAATGTCCACACCTTCCGATTCATTGTTCGCAGTAGATCTAAGTAGTAGATTTCAATGAAAAGACGAGCCAGGACCTTCCATTCCTACTCCTGTAACTTATTTTTAATTTTGCCGAATACGGCACAGACTTATCGCCCTCGTTTGGCAGGACAAACAACAGTACCAGCAACACATGTTGCAAAGCATGTAATATAATTCAAAATACTTTACAAAATTGTGAATGAAATAACTAAAGTGAAACCAGGTGTTCTTCTACTGGAATAATCTAAAATTACGAACACGGACGAAGGAAAGTTATACAGAAATGTACCTCCACGGTCGACCTCAGCTGTGCGCTCTATAGCTGCTTCCCCCTGACAGAACAAGGAATGACTACTATAGTTCAAGAGACAGTGGATGATCTTACTTGTTCTTACTCCCAAGTGTTCTGCTCGAAACCGCAACTATTGCATCTCTTTAAAATCTCTAACTGAAAGAATAATTGTAGAACGACACCCACGGCTACTAAATACGAGGAAAACACTTGAGGGGGACAACATTACCACAGCTATTCTCCGTGAATAGCTTTCCTAGAGTCTAGCGGGTTTTTTTTATCAGAAGTCTTTGCAACGGTTGCGTACCGTCTGCATGGAAAGATGGTGTGGTAACACGTAGATAAAATGGTCGATTTTGTTCCGACCTAGCAAATTACAGACTCGACCCGTGCATTTCAAAAATTATAGAGCGCAACCTAACTGAGTGCATCGTAGGTCACCTTGAAAGTAAAAAATTTCATCCGCAGCGCAACATGGGTTTCGCTTAAACAGATCTTGTCTCTCAAATTTGCTCATCGTTCTGGAAGTTTGGACAGAGTTACTTGACCTGGGATACTCCGTTCACGCTTACTATATTAATGTATTAAAGTCATTCAATAAGGTCAACAACAGCCTGCTTTTGCAAAAGCTAGTACAATATGGGACAAAATGACACTTGATATCATGGATAATGGATTATCTGACCGATTTCGCGTTGACGTTGTTCTATGAAAAATCAACCATGACAACAGTGGCGTTCCTCAATGTTCATTGATTGATCCTATCCTTTACTTGTTATACATAAATGATATTACGCAGGTAGTAAGTTGCAAGATCGCACTTTGTGCTGATGACATAAAAATATGGAAGCAAAACCGATCTATTAAAGTTTATTCGATCCTGCAATAGGATCTGGATGCACTCTATGACTGGTCTCAACGAAATCAGATACTCTTCAACATACATAAAATGTGACAACATGGCCATCTATCCGAGCTCACATATCATCTCGGTCATGATAACCTAATTTTGACCAACGCGCAGATGGATCTCGTTATCTGGATTACTAATAACCTGAAACCAATTAGTGATTGCCAGAAAGTATTCAACAGGGCAAGCGGTATCTTGGATATGCCGGAGAGAATATTTGGGCGGTTCTCTCCTAAAACCCTCCCCTGCATTTTGAACACTTACATCCATCCGACGATAGAATACATGCTCCCAGCTTAGGCACCGTGGTTGCGTAAAAAGATTGGATTGTTGGATAAAATTTACCACCGTGCGACGATGCTAGTTGATGGGATGCAGCAACATCCCATACCAAGAACCAAATGGCCATGCTGGTATTAACCGATGTTACACAGAGGAGAGTAATTCGCAACAGTATCATTACATATAAAATATTGCAGATGGAAAATCACCCTTTCCGCGATTTGATAATAGTTATTTCCCCTAATAATATACGGAGTCACTCAAGTTGTCTCGTTATAAAGCTATCAAACCTCGATTGTAGACGTCATTTCTTCTCGGTGCCTATTTGCGTTCTGTGAAATTCTCTGTCACAGTATATTTTGAACGCTCTTACGTTCATTGATTTTGAATCAAAACTGGTTGCTTATAACGAAGAGCACTTTACTATCTGCGTATAAGAACAACTGTGGACTGTGTACAGCTGCAACGTGATCTAGATGCTCTACATGAATTGTCGGTACGGAATAATTTACCATCAAATTTTCAAAAATGCAAGGTGTTTCAAATTGGTAAGCCAATATCACTTTGGGCAGACTATTTTGAGCTAGACAGAATTGGAAAGGGATCTTGGACTCTAAGTATGCGGCAGCCTGAAGAACAGCCTGCATTGTGAGGTTATCTACAAGCGTGTTTCCAATGTTCTAGGTATGCTGCGACAGATTTCCAGAACCTTCTCGCCTGGAACGTTGCACACCATCATGAAAGCATATATTTCCAACCATGGAGCATGCACGCACAGACGTGTGTAACTGTGAATGGAACATGGGAGATGTCTCATCACCGAAAGGTGAGAGCGTTATGCAGTAATAATAATAAAAGTTACGGGTGCTGCTTTGCAGTGAGTAGGGTACTTGGCTTATCTCCCACTAATGCTAAATCCTAAGTTACAAATAAGGATGTATTCAATACTGCGTACAAGTTTTACGGGAACACTATATGAAATATTCGATTTCCAAATTACGACATATTTTATTCAGAAATTTTATATTTTGTAAACAACTTTGCGTATGAAACATTGTAAAGTTAATAAAGCCATTCTATGTTCATCTATAAAATGAAGTACATTTTTTGTCTTGTTTAAACATATGAATCTCACATTTTGTGTTGAAATTTTATATTAATACATGTAATGATATTGCTATTGCCATTTACATAATTTCAAATTTGATGGTTACTAAGATTCAGTCCGCATATTTTTGTCGGCGTACATTTCCATAGTTAAATAAACAACATGCGTGAAGTTAAAGTATTGTTGTGCTCACATCCTCATCGCTTACACACCACTACCGGTTTCAGGCTGTTTGTCATCGTCAGGTGGAGACAGTAAGATCAGGTTCAGTGAGCTTCGAAACAGTGGAAAGCGGTAAACAAAGTTATATTTTGTATGCCACTGTTATATAGGGTTCTCACAAAGAACCACGATGCGTAAAGTTAATTATCTGCATTGTTGGCTATGATTGGCTAAATTAGATAGTATCTAATGGTAAAAGTATGCATCACAGTCGGCCGGCGGTTCTTAGTGTGAAACGTTTCCAAGTAACATTAAATTGAGTGCGCTTAGTTAATTTTAAATGTTTTAAACCAATTGATCGCAATGGAAACTATGTATTCAACTCCACATTAAACAATCTTATTAGTTTACAAAATTTATTGAAACGAAACTTTTTTTTAATAAACTCGATCGCACTCAAATAAAACTCAGTATTCAATAAAATCTATATTTTGGGTTAGGCAGCACAACCAGTGGATCAGGTGGCTGTTGAAAGTAGGAGACAGAATTTTTTATTTGTTCCCATTCAAAAATCTTGCTGAGCTTTTTTTCGAAGTGTTTCATGTCCTCAAACAACCACAAGCGCCAGGTGAAAGAATCGATGTTGTTTTTTCCTACTGGCCCAGTTAAATCTAACAAGTCACTTATCGAAACGGGATTAAACCTGGAGTGTTTTAACAGGTCCGGTGCAACAAAGCAAATAAACAAAAGGCATCTATCCTCTAATTCACGTCTTCTTATAGCACGTAATTGGTTCCTGACACTGTTAAGTTGTATGATATTCGGTCTCTCGTCACCGAAATGTGCTGTCGCTTCGGTAACAAACACAATTAATTTTGATCCACCAATATGTGTTCGAATTAGAGCTTCTACCGCCAAAGTTTGCTTGCTGTTTGGTTGCTCGTCATCGTACCCAGCGATCGTTTGACTGAGGTCTCTGCTGTATTCTTGATATTTTTCTGTCAAGTAATTCAAACACTCATGACCAATAATGGTAAAATTACAATGACAAGTTTGGTCGGAAACCATTCTGTAGTAATCGCAATGATATAAACGTGAAGACTGTGTGTAACGCTTTAATTCTCTGTTCATAATTTTGTAAAAATGATTTTGATCACATGTTTCACAAAAGTTCATAAGAGTCCATGCGAGATAAGG
Source organism: Atriophallophorus winterbourni (assembly GCA_013407085.1). NCBI lineage: Eukaryota > Metazoa > Platyhelminthes > Trematoda > Plagiorchiida > Microphallidae > Atriophallophorus > Atriophallophorus winterbourni. Next base: position 31,578 of record JACCGJ010022300.1, read on the forward strand.
GAGACCGGTTTGGAACAAAGTGCTTCGATGCATCTGTAATTTATTCTGATTCCGATAAGTGATAATTTGTTTGAGATTAGAGAACGACGCTTCTGGTTTTTCCAAATCCATATATCGAATATGACGTAATATATTCACGTCAAACCAGGCATTGCATATGATGTCATCCTTGCAAATGCCTTCCCACAATCGACGATCTGAACTCAATCTGTTCCAACGCTGATTCACCAATGAGCATGCAATTAGGCCTGTCCCGGATAAATATTTGAAAATCTTCAAAAGAATCTCCGTAGGAAGGTCTCCATTCATTTTTCGTAATATTACATTTCTGATGCATCAGCTGCAACTCATAATTAGGCAGCCATGTTGTTCTCATTTCACACAAATCAATAAAAGCTTCTCAAAACACATGTTTGCGCAAACTTTTCGATGCCAAGCAAAATCATATGACGTGTTCGCACAAAAGATATTAGTAGACGACTTAGAGTTTCTGATTGACTTAAAGCCACAGTGATGTCACGCTCATAACTAACTGTTATTTGCTACATTCGATAACAATTTATTAACCATATTCTAGTAAAATTGGTTTTTTACTGTACAGTACAATCTGGTATCAGAATTGATGATTCAGTTTTAAATAAACAATAACAATCATTTAAAAAATAGAATTTTAGTGAGGATATGACGTGCGCTAAACAATGTTCTGTTTATTTTGTAGTTCAATTATACAAGTGACCAACTGGTGATCTATATTTATAATTACATTTTTATTTTTTGGTTAGTATTACATTATAGTTATATATTATATGACGTTCTTGGTTTTATATTTTCATATATTTATATTTGGACTTCAGTAAATGAGGTTTTAACAATCAGGACACAGAAATTAATAGTACGATTATTTCAAGAACATTAGCAGATCAGTATGTGAGTTAGGTCACTTTGAAATCGTAAGCAATCTAGGTAGAGATGTTAAGTGCATTAGCGATGGGTACTAATCACCTTTGAAATGATACGCGGAGCACTAACTTCCGACTCAACACAAGAGAAGGGATCGCCGAAAAAACACATCCAACTTGCAATAATTTAGGTTTCTAAAGCAACGCCTGATAACGATTCGAGCAAAAACATCTTTGGATACAGAAACAGATGGACGACGTCATGGTCGGTCATGGTTAGAGTATAAAGTGAAACATTTTACACTAAATCGATTCGCTATTAAGTTGAACATGGCAGGATTTCAGGATCTGTTGTACACAAGGTTGTGTCGCGGGATTTGCTTACATAAGATACACGTGTGTTTTATTCCTGGTCTGGCGTAGTTAACGCGTTTGATCGTTTAACGTTATCGTGTGTTGGGTAATTTATTGGTGAGCGTAGCAAATATGGACTCCATGAATGAACTTGGACACTATCTTGATGGGTGTCAAACAGGTGGCTTGTTGAGGGGTTGAAAATAGACCGAGGGCCTTCGAAGCTTATGCAAAGGATGTAATAGGATTAAGGGAAAGAAACGTGATTCGTCATCGGTTGACCTAATGCAATTATGAACATCACCAGCCCTTCATCATATCTATTTGAGAACGACAAAAATATTTACGACCATAAAATATGTTGCTCATCAGATTCGAGCTGCGTTAAATTATTCTGTATCCGGTAAAGTGCCCAAACTTGAAAATTATGTAGATTTGACAATCACAAGAGATAGTGCTAACTCCGTCAATACTTGCGTGCATTAAGCTGTGGTCGTGTATGTTACTAGTTGGAATGATTTATAAAAGCATAATCGGACGGTACAATTTGTTTTTCGCGAAATGTTTGAAGAAGGTTCCGAGTCAGTCAACGCATGGGCACTGCTGATGAGATCCATTCGGACCGAATTAAAACCAAAGTTTTGAATATATTATACGATATGCTATTTATAAATAACCTTAAATATTAAAAATATGCACCACATGCATTACAACGACATCCACCATTTCGAAAGCTTCAACAAACTCTGCCTAGTATATTTTAAGAACTATGAATTTAGATTATTTTCATCTGCAGAAGATGACGTGTTTAGCGACGTAAAAACAGATCGACCTCTCAGTAAGCTGACAGGAAAGGCAATGCTCCTCATTGATCGTGCTATTCCTTATAAATAAAGTATTTCTCTTCCTACGACAAAGTGCAGACATGATCTCCATTGCTCATGCACGGATATATGAGCATAGAGGTACGCTGCGTCCACGCCTTCAGAACACTAGTCTTGAAGTAGACGTAAACGAAAGAACTAGATTTCGTGAAGGTCAGCTTACTTCTACCTTCGACCTTTTTATTTTGCATGCAGAAACATTTTTTAAAAAATAGGTCTGCCTGCCACCAATAAGATAGCGCGAAAATTTGGTGTTGGTGTGCTACTGTGGTTCCAAGCAACAAGAGAAAAATATTTCGAAATGGTCGATGTAGAAAAGCTAATAGGATGTTCAAAAATTAAAACTCAATAGTTAGGCTGCATCTATCGGCTTGGATACCAGATAATCAGGAGGATGTAATGCCGCTAGAAAATCTTAAAAACCTGAATAAGTTAGTTGGCATACCCCGACTATGAAAATCGGCTCTTTTAGAATTGTCGCGATTAGAAAGAGGCATCTTAGGAGGGCTACATAGAGACGTTTACAGTTGTCTCAGGAGTGGGCTGTTCGAAATTCAATACCGTTTTAGTTTCTTTCTTCCAGTGAGTGAACGAAGAGAATCTTAAACTAAGATAGCAGCACATCCTTCTTGAATACAGAACATAATTCTTTAGCCTGAAGCTAGCGAACACGGGGAACTCAATCTCCGCAGAACTACTATCGCAATTTCAGTAAATGCATTTAACCTGTAGCTGGACGAACGCTGGCATATCCACTTCTAAGATCATAACACTTAGCATAGAGCTACTTCCATATTTACTGTCAAAAACAGCAATATTATTGTACAAATATGATTGACACACAAAACAAACTGCTGCCTATTGTCTCTTCATTAGCTTAGACATGCAACATGCATTACCTCTCTTACCATTCGATGATAAAAACATCCCCTTCCATTCACAGTTACACACGCTCGTGCTCCCTGCCAATCAAACATGGTAGTGCCAGTTGTTTTTATGAAAACCCCCGAAAGAATCTGGGCACTAGTTTTTGACTTGGTTGACCATCTCCCTGTGACACTGATCATAAGTTCAAGAACTGAAAGAGTGGATTTTATTGAATTTCAATATTTATGGAACGCACAATTATCAAAAATAAAGATAAATGGCTCTTAAAAATATGGCAAACAAAAAAATGTAATGCCGTATAATTATGAATCATCAGAAGTTGTATTAATATCAAATAGCGCTGCTAATTTTTGAAGATAAAATAAATTTTATTTGCTTTTTTTATCAGTCATTAAACTACTCAGGTGTATTTTATTAGGAACTAAATTCCATAAATAATAATATATAGAAATGAATAAATCTTGTCGTACACGTTTGTGAATTATCGGTATAGATATTTTGTACTTATGAAAAGATTATATACTTCAGCGATGAATTCTAATTGTAAACCAATAACGATCTTACCTTTTAAAAATATTGTTTACAATTGCAATACATTTTGTAGTATTCTGCGAAACCGTAATGATTTCAATTCTAGGATCTCACCTATTTCCTTATATAGGTGTTTTTCTAAACTCAAAATAATATGTCGTGTAACCGATCGTTAAATGCCTTCTGTGGCATATGTATCATTCGGACTATGTTACTATATATCATATTGCATTAACTATATGAAGGCAGTGTATGTAACAAGTAAAGCTCTTGCTTGTACTGCGGCACATAGATACATTGTTGAAGTGAAATTATATTCTTTTTCTTTTATATGTTATGCAGTAAATTTGTTCTTGAAATAAAGATTATCCAGAATATCAATGACCTAAATCGCTGAAGTGGTGTATTATACAAGGCGTTGGTATCGTTTGGAATGCTATATTTAAAATTTATGAAGGTTGATTTAATGGATGCAAACTGAAGACCCTGCTCAATTTTCCATTTACGAGGATTGTGGCGGTTTTGGCCTCATTTCGATATACGGTCAACAAACTAGTTAAATGTAAAGCATATGGCGACGTTTATTTCATCTGCAAACAAAAACATCATACAAAGTTTTGTGCCAGATAGTATATTGATTATAAAACCCAAATAGTGTAATTGGCCTAACACGATTCCCTGAATGACTCCGATCGGAATAGAAAAAGTCCGTGAACGATAGACATTACGACCAGTGCGACCAGTGAGGAAAGTTATGAATCCAGAAAGAAGGCTTCCACAAATCGCTACAAAAGTTAATTTTTAGATGAATAAGCTATGCGGGACCCGCCTAAAGGCAATAGTAATATAAATGAATACATTAATGTCTCACAGGCTCAAATCTACTGATTGCATTACATAGTTAGGTAATTCTATTTGACGGTGATGCAAGATTTTCTAGTTTTTTGTAGGCATGCAATGCTGGTCTAATTGAAGAGCTACTTAAATATTCTAGATAGAAATGGTGTTTGAATAATGGATCGATAAGTGGTAGCCATATGCAGTGATCCGGATTGTGTCTAGGTAATAACGACTAAATATTTCCATTCTAAAGAGAAGGTTTACGATTTGATGTATGCGTTGAAATTAAAAATAATTAGTGATGAGGAGAAGTCTTTAGATCCTATTTTGCAAATTGCTGTTACAAAACGTGTTCCGTCTGGCTTTTAGGAGATTGCAACTCGCGTATAAACGTGATATCATCATTTGTGACTCTACATTCTGTAGTTGCTTCAATTTACAATACTTAGTTTTATTGTCTACCTTAGTATTAGGGTTATACAGTATAATTACGATCTGCCGCGCTTCGATATTTCTTGCGTGATGTCACTTTCAATTGTTCCATTATCTGTATTTATACAAGATGCGATACATTTTTAGCTGCTTCCTTACGTTTATCCGATTTGGGGTCAATTTTATCTTTATTATAAGGGGGGTAAATTTATTGAATCATCTTTAGAAAGAAATATTTTGTTGCACTTAGGTATGGAGCTACACGGAGTGACTCTACTCTGTGCGGGCCATTTTATCTTCTGATTTTTATCCATCACTGAATATTTATTCTGAACTTCATGTTGACTTTGGAACAAACAAACGCCTCTCCTCACCTATTAGTGAGATAATTTTTTGTTGCATACCACATTACAGTCATATTAGAAAAATCTATGGAAGACAGAGTTTGAAGTGATGGATGCTCTTGTTTGACTTAGCACCGAAATAAATCTGCATGCAGGTTTGGCGACTTATCCGTCGAACTGAACTGAACTATACATAGGAGACTATTTTTGTTTATATGTAGTGAATTCCAATAATTAAAATATTTCGTTATTGTGTAGCTTATCATTACCTAGACAAGTCCATTCATAGTGATATTTAGCTAGTTTGTGATTAGTTGAACATGTGATCAAGCAATTACGTGATTTACAACGCATCAGTTAAACGAATTAAATTATGTCTTCTCTAAATCTGCATGCTTTCGGTGATGTCTCGGAATCTGGCCATGGGTACTTAGTGTTTTATTCAGTTTGCCGGTTCATCTTCTAATAAAGAGTGTTAATTTCTAAACCCAACGAGACGTTGCACAACTTTTCCGGGAGATTACTGCCCTTCAAACATGGATACACGATACAATGTTAGTAGAGCCAAGTTAGTATAATAATTATAATAATAATGTTAATGATAATAATAGTGATAATATTAATAATAGTATATTCATTGTAAACCAAGGTATAAAATACATTATCAGGTTATCCATATATTTATATGTGTGACGAAAGTTTCCGGTTTACTGGTCGATATAACAGAGTGGATTTTGGCACCGCATTCGAAAATCGGTAACATGGAAAATTTCAGTGAATTTAGCAAACTCATTGCCTTTTCTTAGTGAATGTCCAGTTATCTGAGGTCGAAGATTGAATTACAAATAATATGGAACAGTTCGATAACGCATAAGATACAATGTTATGGTAACCATCTATATACCATATATCTTTGTCAAACAGCATTACAAAACACCGAAAACTTGTCCAGAGAGAGCCCCGGAATTCCAGGGAATATAAATCCATTATTCGTGATTCCAACTTGGCGGAGCACGTTATATATACGGGCCACATCGTCTATGTAAAAATGTGGAAATATTGAGACGCCGTTATAAGCCGTTCATCAAACGCCAAAATGCTGAGGCTGTCGACATTGTCCAAAACATATCGACTGGCGGTCAATAAGGTGGATGGAGCAGAAATCTACATAATGAATCAGGTATTGAATAACTGCAAAATGGTAGTCTCTTGGTACTTGCGTGGCATTATGGTGAGTTTGAAAAAGGGCGTGCGGTTCAACCTGTATCCCAAGTCTACTCTAACTCCTATGTTTCAGGTCACCTTTACACGAGTAAGATAGAAATAAGGCATATTTGTTGCAATCTTTAGTCACCAATACAACCTTGTTCATCAAAAACGCATATTACTTTGCAGGACTATTCAAGTCGGTAATAATTGATGACGAATAAATAATAGTTAGCTTTGATTTGAGCGCTTTGTTTACCAACGTATATACAGCAAGTGCGCTACTTCCAGCTAGACGGATTGTGTAACCTAATGCCAGTTTGTCAGATCGATCTACCTAAGCAAAAATTCTTTGTATTTAATAAGCAATTATATAGACAAATAGAAGGGGTGACAATCGGTTCACGAATATCTCCAATTGTTGCGAACATGTTTATGGAGCATTAATAGAACAAAGCCCTCAAGTATGAAGGGCTCAAGCTAACATTATGGTGGCGTTAAATTGATGACACTTTTGTAATCATCAAACCATATAGAAAAAAGATTCATTCATTATTGAAGTGGAATCGTGCACAGGCACTCTTATATTTTTGACTGTTTAAAATAAAACGTAGAGGGAAAAATAATAATTAATGTTTATCGGAAACCTATTAATACAGTAGCTTTACTACGATATGCTTCCGCTCATCAAAGACAGGTCTACATTTCCATAGCTTGTTACATTTTCCATAAGATAGAACACCTGCGCGCCAACGAAAGAAAACGAAAATAGGCGCACCCTGAAGCGAGCCAAAGGCTCATAGACCACGGTTATTCAAAATGTTTTGTAAAACGCAATACGAAGGTTAAATACCAGAAAGAAAAAAAGGAAAAAAAGTGACAGTTTTTATATCATATGTAGAACGCTCATCTGAAGATATACGTAGAATCGAGAAACGGGCGTTATTTCTAAGAAATAGAGAACTACCTGTTCGTTTCTGATGTACTTCAAGGATAACACATTTTTATTTAGCGTTACGAACTGCATCTACAGAATTAACTGCAAAGACTGTCGAGTTGTTTTCATAAGGCAGACAAACTGTGAAATTCACTAGATAATAAGAGCACATAAACATTTTATAGAGACATCCCCGGAATTCGGGATAATATAGATCCATTCGCGGTGAGTTCGCCATGGCTGAGCACGTTTTAGATAGGAGCCCAACATCTATCTCGACAATGTGAAAATATCGAGACGAGGTGTTAAAAAGCATATCGAACGCTTACATTTGGAGGCGGTCGAAATTGGCAAGGTAGTTCAACTGGCGATCATTAATGTGTATTCGGAAGAAATATCCACAATCTGGCGCTCGGCAATGATATGAAAGTAAATAGAGTTTTATTCACCTTATACCTACTAGTTTGTTAAATTTCGTTTTTTTCCATGTGTTTTTTTATCATGTGGTGCTCACAAACTTATCCATACACACCACTACCGGTTTCTAGAGGTTTTCAGTCATCAGGTGGATACAATAAGACGAGGTTCAATGAGGCTATACTTCGTTTATAACCTTTAGTTATGTACTATTACGCATATGCGCCGGTGTGTCAACTGACTTTTATCGTATGCACTTGAATTTTATTGACAGGAATACATACTAGGAGGAAACTGTAGGCGTACTATGTGCTGTTTAACGGTAAGGTCGAATCAGTGCTGCGGATTTGACTACTAGTTAATCCTGTTCTCTTCTCTGAACGATCACATCTAGTACCGACGTGCTTCTGTGTCACACGTGAACGTTAACCAGAACGTGATCTAGCCGATTGTACTCAAATTTCTTTGCATTATTTTTAGTTTCAAGTGAAGCGATACTCTACATTTTTTAATTGCAAATGAACATATTAATAATAGTGAGAATAGTCAGCAAATGCAGCATCAAAATTTAATTTGGAGTGAAACACCGTGCGATCAAATACCGAAGCGTATCGTCGAAATCAATTCTGACTTTGCTTTTATTTGTGAAAAACTCTTTTCCTCGCGCTTACGATCTTTATGAACGATCGGTCAACGGAACCTCTCCTTGTGCACAAAACACTGAACAGTACTGCACACAACCCTGAACGAATGACTACGAATAGAATACAGAGCGCACCGTGTTGCATGTGCACGGTTAACCAAAAGTCGGTAAGTCCTAAGACGAAATCCGTCACGCGTTACGATTGTTTTTTGAAAGTTCATGCTAAATGCGACAAATCGGTAACCTCGGATTTAGTAAGGATTATTAATGGATATGTTTGTCCCGGTGGTTGATACGTTTCCCAGACTTGCAATTCTAATAAACAAAGTCAATCTCGGAGGCGAAAATCCATGAGAATGAAAATGAGACGCGTAATGTACTCCAGTAACCAAAAACTGAATGAATTGATAAACATGGTCATAAAGGCATAATTGTTGCTTGACTTACAGCTTATTGCCTGAGAGCTGGTAGAAAATCCATCATAATCAAACAGACCAACATTTGCCCAGATAACAGCGCAGATGGTTACTAAAACGGGAAAGCGTTCGTTGGGATAAGTGACTCCTCAGCTTAACAGAAACGAGAAAGGACTCGGAAAAAACCACTGATAAAATACCTGCCCCAAATTATTAAACAAAATTCGCAGGTTTAATCCTCAGTGTTATATTTACAAACGTGACCGAGTAGCTGTAAACGCTGTTCGAAGCTAAGTAAAAACATTACTCAGCTGAGTGTTATAAATTCTTCTGTCACATGAGACTGGCGAAAGTTACTTCCTCATCAATAATTCTATTGAACCGCCACCTGGATTCTCCTCAGGATGATCCTCGACTTTTACAAATAACGCTGCAACCTCTAGAGGACCTGGAAAGCGTACTCTTGAATGCTTACATTCTTAGAGGTGTTCCAAAGACTACATGTCATATCCATGGTGGGAGCTAAGGTCTTTGCAGAAATCTTGATAGAAAATTAGTCTAAAATGTATTTTAATTGTAGGTGCCCCGGGAGATTCTGCTGACGTACCATCCTGAAATACGTCTGAGCACGATCACAAACTGTGAAAATATATAGCAGAAATAATTTGATATTAAAAATTGCACAGTGGTGGATGCTTTGAGGATACCGCGGTCTAGCAGCTATGAAATTAAGCGTCCTAGCCTTTAAAGCTAACCTTCTTTACAACCGGAATGACCGATAATAGCAAACATGAATGAAAAGCTAATAGACAAAACCTATCCCAAAACGTCATTGTTGAGCTGGCCCAGGAAAATACCCGTAAGCAAGCAAAAGGAGAGTACAGGCAAACAAACGCCCAGTGATGCGATTCAACCTTCAAAATCATTAGCATTCCGACCTTACCGTTGTCAGCCATTTGATGAGGTTTCATCATTTGAACACCACAAACTTTATAACATGTTTACAAACAAATGCGCAAAGCGTTCCGAAAACAATTATATGAAATTAACCGAGATATGTTCGCGCCACTCACCTGACATTATCGCCAATAAAGAAACATGGTATTCTTTCTAATTTATTGAGACGGAAATGTCAGTTTTAAATATGAATTTGATGAAAACGATCAGGAGTGAAGCCGTGATGGTTTTGCTCTGTATTATCATAATCGACTCGAGTACCATCCAATAGACAATACATAATTAACGCACAAGGAAACAATTCGGTGTTATTTAACGCTGATGTCTGGTGAAGTTTGCATTATTGGTGTGGTCCACCCGTCACGTTCGTCTACGGAATCGTACAACGAAAGGTTGATCCAAGTGCTTCAGCGCTTGACTCGCACACAGCAAGCAACGACACTTATTATGAGGGATTTTTAATTGTTAAAATTTTATCTCAGGGACGATCTCTTCCCAAAAATCTAGAAAACCGATTTAGAGAGGTACTAGATTCAATCCCGTTAAACAATTATGTTAACGAATATACTCGGAGGAGAGGTTCTGGTCGCCCTTCTGTCTTAGATTTGGTGTTAACATCGGAAGAAGAATCAATCGAAGCAATCGAGTTTCAGGCTCTGCTGGGTGTTAGTGACCATTGAGGGCTAGTGTTGGACTATGTTTGCAGTACTCAGAGATGGCTTGCTGCGAATGACGTGGTTCGACGCATATTTGAATTGGCCCGTAATAAATTGCTCATACAATGCCGCATTTTCAGACAGGTAACTCATCCGCGGAAGCGTTATGAAACGAACTGGTAGGTTTTCTCTAACTTAGCATAAAGCCAAAAATACTTCCACTTCTTGGCAGCATTTCCGTATATTACGCGAAAATGTGACTGCACTCATTCAATAGGATAATGAAGCACACCAGTTGATACTCCTGTCAAAAATGGAACACAACCCTTAAAAAGCTAGGTATTTTTGGAAACCCCGAATGCTCTGGAAAAGTACTTCTCTATAGTGTTTGTGTCAAATGTTTTATTTGAACATTCTGATTATTTAATCGCGACAGGAATCGAAACATTGCGCGATAATTTGATAAATCTAGTGATTTTCGCAAATCATTTGATCACATTGAATGTTAGAAAATCCGCATGAGCGAATGTCATCAAAGCGGATGTGCTCAGGTTCTGTGACCTCCAGCTTTGTCAACTGCTTTCCATCATGTTCAACTAGGGAGTGTTGCCAAAAGATTAGAAGTCTGGCTATGTTTGAGAAACGTACACCCTCGAAAAGAATGGTTGCATACTTTAAATCGCACAATTCTTTTCGCCAGCACAACATGGATTTCCATCTACTATACTACTATACTATGTCTAAATATATTTGCATCGAAACCAACGGCAACCAATTATCGAAAATACTTTGTAGGCTTCATACTATTTAATCTACCTTTTCATGATTTTTCTGTATAAATATCCATGTCGTAATCAAATGTGAGAAAATTTCACCGCATGTTGACAAGAGACACTACACACATAAATGCACCGTCTTAGAATAATGTTTATATGATGCATCTCTTGTTTTCGTGATAAGCGCTAAGCACATTTATCGTTAAATATATTTTAAGGTTATTGCTTGTTACGCGAACGTCTCTGAACGCATCACAAATTGCGTACTAGTTATCCAGGCAATTTATCCATTAAATTTATCCGTGAGCTGAATGAATGCACCATCCGAAGACTCAGTAATGTTCATCAAATAACCTTTGGGGCGTACAATGCTGAGAGCCAATCTATAACTCCATCATATTTTTGGCGGTTAATTGATGATAAATTATATATATATTAGCGCATCCGAATTATTATCTGTAAATATAGAAAAAGACAATAAAATGCATCGAAATAGTGTTTCTTAAATTATTTTAATTTTTTGAATAAACGATTTGTAGATTTCTGTTCTGCTTCGCATACATCATAAAATAAATGGTACAATTTTTTTACACTATAAAAAATTCAAGAATCAAACTCATTCTGTTTGAAGCGCATGCGGATCCTGATCTTACTGCCCCTACCTGATTATTACAAACAGCACAAATCCGGTCGTGGGTTGTGTCTGACGGAAAAGCATGCACATGAATATTTTGTTTTATTCTGATTCTCTTTTTTAAACATATTTTAGTGGAATGTATCTCAACTTCTGAATCTAATCGTATGATTTAAGAAAATAAAAAAAAATAAATGGCAAATCCATGGTGGGAGAAGAATTTAATTCATGTAAGATTATCGAGAGATTTTGATTGCATTTTTTGTCATCAGACAGATTTGAAGATTCCGGTGATATTTTATTATTACCAATCAACCTTTGTGCAAATTTGAAACGGATGCGATGATAAACATTTAGAATGCTTTCGCTTATTTATTAAATCACGTAGCTCAAGGAATATTATTCCACAACGACAAAATGAAGGTACTCGTTTTCGATCTAATCTTTGTCAAACACGGATTAGGCCACTCTAATTACTAACGTTCTTATTCACGATTAAAAGGATGTAGAGAATTTGATAATCCCACGAATATTAAAACATTTTCTATTGAGAATTTGAGTGCCCGAAAAGAACTTGTTTGATAAGCATTCCAAACTCAAGATAAAATAAGAAAACACCGATAATGTTATATTCGATGAAGATATTTTTCAGGGAGAGGTTGTATCGATTCATGATGAAGTTATTTCATTATAATATGTCCGCATCAATCTGAGTAAGGAAGCATAGGTGACTTGATTAGTGTGAAGATATTTTCACGTTTATGATTCCCTAACTAATAAAATGATTTGCTAAACTTTTATATCACTGACTTCACCCTTACTGCTTTCATCCAAGCGTTTATTATGGGTATATATTTGATAGAATAAATTGAGTTTGGTTAATTCCTTTCATTTCTCACCCCGAAATTGTTTTGCTCTTTTTTACCAAATATGGCATGATTTCTATTGGGTAAAAGGTTGCTTTGAAGAATTTGCATGATCCTTGAAAAACATAAGCCATAAATATTTGAAACGAAACGTCATTTAGTACACATAATTGTTGCCCAAAAAAACGAGGTTAACGAAACTAATCATAATTGACGTTTAAAAGCGTGTAATGCTGTCTTTATCATCCCCAAATCATGTTCTTTGACCCGTATATGAGCGCTTAACACAAATACAGTATTTCGTTAAAATTCTCATCATCTTTCTCGTGATTACGCTTATTCTATCCGCGTCAGACTTACCGCTTTTATTCGAACTGAGTTAATTATATGTTTATTAAATGTCAAAAACTATTTTTACCAAAACGGTATTTCATTTCGAATAGTTATAGATTTACTTCTTTAAGAATTATGCAAATGTAGCAAAGCAAACTGTTTCCATAAACAAAACGTTCATTTATTGGCTACATAATGTGCTGAATATTTTCTGAGAGTAAATGGAGGATTCAAGCAATCTCAATCTAATCTATCACGCTTATCAATAACACTAAACGCTTGGAAGAAAAAAGTGAAGGTGATCACTTTAGAGTGTCCGATAATCAGGATTTGCAAAACCTTTTATTAACTTAACCATGACGGACGTGTAAAACGATTCACACTAATTGAAGCACCTATGCGCTTTTGATCCAGATTGACACTGACATTAGATAATGAAATACATATACAATAAATCGATAGAAAAACTTTCTGCCCATGAGTATTAGGGTATGTTGTAAGCCGTTTGAAAACCCAATTGCTAATAAACTCGTTAGATATTTGAGAAGAGTTCTATATATGGATGCGTCTTTGTGTATGCATTACGAAAGGCTATCAAATCGTTTGCAGAATTGATTATGTACCTAGTTGAATGATGAAGAATGTAATATGAAAATATCGAAATGTGGCAGCAGGTACTGTACAATAGTTGACATTTGCAGTGCTGTTAATTCATATAAAGCCGTAAATTTGAAGCAACTCTGTTTTCCTTTGCAATCTTTTCTGCATCAGTTTATACTCTACAGCAAATAAAACAAAATTTCTTTCTTTTTATTTTATTGAAAATTTTGTGCTTTCTACACACTAAAGAATCTGATAAGCAAGCATTATTTTCAATCTTGTTGAGACTGTCCAAGATGGGAGGAGAATTGATCATGCTATTGCGTTTCAATTTGAAGTACAATTATTTTAAACACTCCATAATGCTCATCAGCATTTAATCCAAACTACAGTACATGAGAACTTAAATACAAAATAATTTAGCGTAATTAAATTCCTTCTAAATAATCATGCAATCAAATTCGTATTTATTGCGGAAATCAAAAGTAATAGCATCACGTGATAATGACATCAATAAGTGTAGCTTGCAAACATTAGTTTCGGACAACATCGTAATAATATGCATTCAAAGAATGTTAAAATTTTGCAAACTTTAGCGAGAGAAATGTAATGATTATCGATGTAAATAGAATTGTGCAGGGTTATTTTTACGCAGAAAGATTTAACCTCAAAAAGTGTATTCTGTTCGTACGAGTTTGTTGTAAATGGATGCAAAAAATGTTTGTAAATTTCTGAAAATTACCAAAGTTCATTTGCCCGTGAATTCAGAAACTTCCAATGTTAAACGTAAGATTTTATAGATAACACATTGCTAGGTCATGATTCATCACCAACTATTCATATCAAGCAATTTGTCGAAAATTATATAATCATTTATTTTAAAATAAATTATGACATCGGGTCAATTTATGTCATTAATTAAATATGATTTTTAGTTTGTCAATTTGTTTTTGTTGTCCTACTTTAGTCGCTGTCGACCATGAATACACATCTTGTACATCACAATCGCACGATTTTTGTATTAATTCTGCATTGCTTTTTGGATATCTCGACGCTCTGAATCGAAATAAATAATGTCTCACGCAGTGCTCGCAGCGATACACTATACTTCGACGATGGGAGTCAGTTGCATTCTAGCGACGCGACCTGGTTTCAATCAGCAAGAGCTCTTCATCAGATTTCAGACCACGCTTTAACAATGCCTCTAAATGTAGCAATTAAGAGAATGCTTCTTCCTCGGTAGGCGGCGCTGCCGTAGTTGAGTAATAATGCAATTGGATCAACTTTAGAAAGCACTTCGACATTGATCAATTTTTAAACATGTTTAAATTAACAACGAATACTTGGTAGATTTTGTGAGAGCATCTTATATTCGTGTCTTCAGTGATTAAGTTCAATCTCATACAATAAAGCATTCATTGCACACAGGGTGTATAACATCATCTTTATTTTACAGTAAACTAGCGGTTTCACATAAGCAAAAAGTTCAATTGAGACATAATGACGTCCACTATATCATTCATGGCCACTTGGTAATATTATTTCGCGATCCATCAATAATTTAATTGGGAGGATAGAAAAAAGTATTGTTTTTATTGAGCTGTTCGCTAAGAAAAAAGTAGTTATTAAAATTGTCCATAACAAAGATTAGGAATCCTATGTCGCCTCTGTTTGCTACACGAAATCAATGTTCTGATATTATGCGAAACAAGGACAAACATTAGATTTGTTCTGATTTGAGCTAACCGCATTACTTATCTTCTTGCGAGTCTTATTCGGACTTATGACCGTCATTTTTTAGCCTCAAGCCATACGCACTTAGCTACCCACCACCGTTTGGCCGATCGCGATCAAGCCTTCATGAATGTTTCTGCATCCTAGCACATTTGAGTACAGTCATATGCCAAACTTGTCAAGAAATATCTATCAAAATCCGTTGTGTTCTTTCCACCAATGAGAACTCCCTTTCAGGTTTTCCCATCAGATAAAGTGTAAGCTAACTCTGATTAAATCTGGTCGGCATTGTTGTTACAGCGGGTTTGGAGAGTTCGTTTATCATGTTTTACGACTACTCATCAGTAACAAGTCCTTCGAAATATTCACAAATTTATCACAACCGTCCACATTGAAGCAATGGACACGTTTCGCTCTGATTCTAAGCCAACGGTATTACTTATCATGTTTTGGGTCTTATTCAAACCCAGGACAATCATATTTGACTATTGGGCCTTAAAACCTGTGCTTCACACAGATATTTGTCAGATCGCGATTAACATATCTTCAAAGTTTATCCGTACTGGCACATTTGAGTAAAGTCATATGCCTGACTAGTCGAGAAAGGGCTATCAACATCCGTTGTGGTCATTCTACTCATCTGATCTCCTCGTCAGGTCTTCCGATCGGATAATGTTCAAGCAAACACCTATTAAATCTGACGGGCATTGTTGATCCATACGTTTTATAGAGTTCGTTCATCATGGTTTGCGACTAATCATCGAAATTTTCACATTTTCACATTATCAAAACCGTTCACATTGAAAACACTGAACACTTGTTTTGCTCTCATGGTAGCTAATTGCAGTAATTCTTCTCTCTCGTGTATTATTGAAACCCAGAACCATCAATATTGTAGTATCAAGTCTTACGGCATGAGCTACCCTCCATCCTTTGACCGATCGCAATTAGGCCTTCATGAATGTCTCTCCATACTGGCAGATTTGAGAAGCGCCGTATGCCCGAATAGTCGAAATTTCGAATTTTGACATTGTTCGTCACAACGATGCCCACTATAAGCACTAGATTCGTATTTCTCTCATTATTTAGCTCATGAGTTGTGAATAGCTTGTATCGCTTCTGCTACGAACTCAGTAACATGATAATTGCGTTCTGACGCTTAGCGGCCTGAGCAACCGTTCAACTTTTAGCCGATCGCGATTGAGGTTCCATGAATGCTTCTCCAGACTGGCTTATTTGAGGAGTGTCACATTCCCGGCAATACGAGAAATTGCCATCAACATCTCCTTTATCGTCCGACCGATTGGATCTCTGGTCAGGTTTTCCCATCAGATGGGGAATAAGATAACACTGAATAAATCTGATGGGCAATGTTATTTCAGAGTATTTGAAGAGTTCGTTCATTTTGTTTTGCGACTAATCATAACTAACAATTTCTTCGAAATATTAAGAAATTTCAACACAATATCTTTTGAAATGCTAAGGTAACAAAAGTGATTTCAAGAACTTCGTTCAAATTCCTTATTCCGATCGTCTAATGTTATCAGCAGATTCGTTAGACAAGTGCTATGATATCAAAATCCATGCTGCGCCGCAATTCAATGTGTGCAACATTTTTTATCTCAGTCTATGCGTTTCATAAGCTTAGTTTTAACAGCTTAAAGTTTGATGAGACCATAATTTGCTGCGTCTGAATTGCAGCAGTTGCGTTTAAAATTGATATAATCATACCGGATTTATAATCTTTAGATTATTGAATCAGGAGATCATTTACTGTTCCCAACGCGGTCTCTCTGATATTTTCACCAATCTACCCAACCAAAATACCTGTTTTGACTTTCGCTTTTGCTTTCATGATTTTGTTTGATAACTTATGATTGCGTTTCGTTTTAGACAGCAGCATTAATTAGTGCGCTTCTATATCATCTGGAATAAGTGAAGTCAGTTTGTTGATTACCATAAGGAAATGTTGCCGCAATGTTGATTTACTGTTGTTAGCTTGCTGCATTCACGCTGTTTGAAGTAGCACAATCCATGTTTGTTTTAACGCACAAAACAAAACAAAATAAATTTTCACAAATTTTGAGAAATATCTGTGAATTCTCGTCAAACCTCAGTTTCAGCAAATCTACGGATTTCTTCCATTTTGAGTCAGGCTTATGTGGTATGTCTGGCAACGCGAAATCTGCACGTGCGATTCACTTTGGTCCAATTTATCTTCACGGCGATCCACTATATCAAGAATTAGCGAATGAGGAGTATTGCAAACATAGTCGACTCTCAAATAAGCCTCGAATTCGATCGCTTTAACAAATTGTCCCTTTAAATGCTAACATCATATTCAAGACAGACTGGCGGTTAGAACATATTTTTCGAGTGCAATCGTGAATATGGTTGTATAAAGCGACTTAATCTAGTACCATTCAAAATGAGTATTTTCGCGTTTGTGGAAATTGAACCTTTGTGACATAAGAGGAAACATGTTAATATTACCCATATTAAGTATTGTTGCTCGCTAAGTTTAAGTGAAGCGCTTAAGCACTTGGAACAATGTTTCGTTGTATTTTGAAGGTGACCAGTAGACAACATTAATCATGCAAAATGTATATAAAATCATCGTTAAAGAACATCAAATTCTATCATCAAATATGAATTATGTGTTTTCTATTGAATAGCACTGAACGCGATAACGGTAGTTAAGAACAACTCTATCACAGCTTGTCATTTGCTCGTTTCTTGTCAAATTTAAATTCGAAATTAATATATCCTTTCACTTAATCGGAAAGATTACCATGTTTCTATAATGGCGATCATGTCAGGTCAGTGTTGCAAACATATCTCTGCTTACTTCGCTAATTCGTTCGAGTTTTTCGGGTGTTCGCATATCAACATCTCACAAAGTCTGGGACAAATATATCCATTTATACTCGCTAACATATTCGAGGTCAGCGAGTCTTCTTATTTTGAATGCACTTTT
>JACCGJ010022301.1:0-24959 GCA_013407085.1 Atriophallophorus winterbourni
CATCAGATCGGGGAAATATGATCAGGATTCACAAGTCTTGATGCATTGGAAAATTTATACAAAGTTTGAATTTTTATGCTACTGTTACAAAGGTTTGCGTCAACAACCTGTTCACTCAAATGTGCCGGAACACAGGTAGTTTGGTGAAACCAACGATGTTGAACACTAAAGCTTGTTTACATGCATTTTCATCGTACGCACCCCACGACCGGTTTCGCGGTGTTTGCACAAGGATCCCCGTGGCTTGATATATTGGAGAAATGGTGAACTTGGTTTAAATTTCGAAAACACTCTTGATGAAGCAGGCACCAACTGCAACACCAACGTTTGCATAGGTCAAAATACATGGACCAAAAATTCCTTTTTTGTATGCACAAACTTATCCAACGGTGACCTAAATTGTCTAAATTTGATCACTTATTCACCTTCTATTCCTTAAAATGGTTAATTGGAATATTTACACATATATCCTATACAAAAATGTTTTCAAAGATAGCTAGTTATTTATTCCAAAAACACCACCTGCTTACGCCTTCTTTCAACCGGTAGCACCATGTAGAGCTACAAAATCAGCCAGAAAGTCGCACTGGATTTCACAGTGATCCATTGAAACCCTTCGCCAGCGACGCCAAATACATTATGATCCAAGACACGTAAGCGAGCGTTGACGCGTTTAGAAAGAACTTAAACGGAGCTTGAGACTAGAAATAGAAAACATGATGGCTAAATACGGTTGAACAAACGGAAATATCAAATAGTGTTGGTAACGTGCTCAAACTCTTCCAAATTATTCCTACGAATAAAGTAATCAGTAAGACTATCACGGAATCAGACGGTACTCTTAACACTAATAAGAATCACGGAGGAGTTTTTTGTCCTTGTGAATCAAATATTCCAACTCCGCCAAGGACGGTCCCAAGCCCGTCTGAGAAAGGAGTAGGGTTGGGCTTAGGGCTAGCAACCCTATCCCGTAAAACCTACATTGCTACGGAAACGATGACAACAGATCCGTGGTTCGGTCATATCTGCAGGATGGATCCCAGTTCGCATACGAAGGTAGCCATGCACTGGCATCCGCAAGGTAAACGAAAAAGGGGACGGCCCAAGGAAACTTGGCGCAGAACGTTGGAACGCGAACTACATGCACAAGGATTCACGGTGCAGACGGCAACGGAAGCAGCGACAGACAGGAACCACTGGCGTGAAGTTGTCTTCGCCTCATGTGCCACCCGGCACGGAGAGGACTGAATGAATGAATTAATGAATCAAATATTCATGTTGCATTAGAGATTCGTCGTTATGTTAGATTTATCGGCATCTTTGAAATGGCGTAATTGTTAGATGCATGTGAGTTTCGTATGACGCGGTGCCCTTTGTTTATTGTGCTACATACATATGGATTTTTAGATGAATTTTATTGCGGCTATCCGAAGATGAAGTTTTATAGTGACAATCTTCTATTGCAGTTAATGTAATCAGTGTTTTATTCACAGGGATTAGACTATTATCTCTAAGATACGCAGCTGAATATATCCGCCACTTGTTTATATAACCTTGTAAAGGTAGATCATGAGATCTCTTTATAAGTACTTTGAGAACAAGATTAATCTTTCTCTGGTAAAATGATTCCTTGAAGAAATGCCGTAATAATGCTTGAAATTCTATGAACCAATTCAACATGGATTCAAATATTCCCCATCAACTAACAGGATAATGTTGCTCTGTAATAAACTCTTAAGTGGAAATTGAAAATATATTTAGTTCCAAATTCTTTTTTGTATTCAAAATAACCCGAGTGGGCAAGAAATACCAATCACAATCAGGCAGTGAAAACGTTAATGAAATTTGTGTGCTTCTTGCTTAATGTAAATGAACTTTTAGTTGAGTAAATTAACACAGATTAACATGAAACAAAACGCAAATCTCATAATAATACTTACCATTTTTTCGTTTATTTTCAGTTTACGCAGTTCGTCGTAATGTAAACACCTCATCGGCAGTTGAAGCGCATCCCCAACAAGCGAGCTCTGAAAGTGACTCAGATGATACCTGGATAAATTTTGTCAGACTAACCACCGGTGCAACCATCAGGTTGAAATGTCATATACCACAAGGTCCTTATTTGGTGAGTTTTGTTCCGAGGAAAGCGAACAGAATTTTGAAAATCGCAACGGTGACTTTAGCAGCCTTTCCAATAATCTTGCTGATTAAGAATATATAACAAAACTACCTGTTAGCATGCAGTCCCATCACACATGCACGCAAACACACATTCACCAACCTGCCAGTTTCATGCCGTTTGCACCGACTGTGGGATATTTGTGACGAAAGGCATGCAAATACGTTTATTAGTAACAAGTTCATGCATATAACTCCATCCACACGTACGTGTACATGTGATTGAACAGGTTTGTTGTAACAGACTAATGCAACAGTAGCTCACAATCTCAACTTGTTTTGATCATATACCTTTCTCGTAGAATAAACACTTTCCAAATCACAATACTGAAATATGTATGAGTGACTAATGGAAAGGAGAAAATACACTTAGATGCCAATGTTACATAGGGTTGGTACAACGAACCACGATGTTCGAACGCAGAATCACAAAGAGATTTCTGGTCAAGCACATAAGGCGCTTTTGGATGACAAAAGTAATGTGTTGCTCACATCCCCCGCACTTACACACCACTACCGGTTTCTGGCTGTTTGCCGTCATCAGGTGGAGACAGTAAGATTAGGTTCAGTGAGCCTTGAACCAGTGGATAAGTGGTAAACAAAGTTATACTTGAATGCCACTGTTACAAAGGGTTCGTACTACGAACCACGATGTTCAAACACAGAATCACATAGTGATTTCCTATCAAGCACTCAAGGCGCCTATGGATGACCAAAGTTAGGTGTTGCTCACATCTCCCACTAACAAAAAGTTTAGTGAAGTTAATATGGTCTAGTAAAGTTATCTAAAATAAAACAAATTCCTACGGGTACCAGTGGGTAAAATAACCTGGGCAATAATTGAGATTTTACGGTAAGGTTATGGGAACTCTTGAGGGAACATACTCAAGAATACTGAGAGAATCAACGCAATCAATATAGTGTAAATGATGCAAAATATGCTACGAGAAAAGCATTTGTACCAAGTTTTCAAAGGTAATTATAAGACTTATTTTCCGGATTGCTTCATCAATTTCATGTATCGAGGAAAGGAATCCAATTGGCCTCTCAACAAATCGAAAAAGCCAAATTTTGCTATTTATATCGGCCCTATGGCAAGCAAACCTCTAACCCAAACATTTCGTTGCATCAACAGAAACATTTGAGTTTTGTGAGGTTAACAGCAATCGTAAGAGAAACGGTTTTACTGTCCCTACATGATGAGTGCAAACAGCACGAAACCGGTCGTGGGGTGTGTGTGTGACGGAAAAGCATGCAAATGAATACTTTGGTTCATGGTTATGGGTTTAAACCCATTAAACATGTGTTTGGAGACGTGATTGAACAGGTTGGTCGTAACAGCCTTATACAACAGTAGCATACAAGCGCTCCTTGTTCACCATTCCTCCACTGTTTCAAGCGCATGCGAATCCTGATCTTACTGTCCCTACCTGATGAATGCTAACAACATGAAACCGGTCGTGGTGTGTGTGTGACGGAAAAGCATGCAAATGAATAGAAAAGGTTTTCATTTAAAAAAAATTGAGTAATAGCACAGTGTTTAAAATTTAGGTAGTAA
Source organism: Atriophallophorus winterbourni (assembly GCA_013407085.1). Taxonomy (NCBI): domain Eukaryota; kingdom Metazoa; phylum Platyhelminthes; class Trematoda; order Plagiorchiida; family Microphallidae; genus Atriophallophorus; species Atriophallophorus winterbourni. The sequence goes on from JACCGJ010022301.1 coordinate 3,737, forward strand.
TATGATCATGTCAGCACACAGATATATCGATCATGATTTGATTTCATGTTGGGAAACAAAAGAAGTATAATGCAAGATAACATAAAAACCAGCGTTGTGCTTCATTTTTAATTTGCAAAAGAGCCGGTACGCTTTTGGCCAGTTAGCTTATATCACACCTAAATTTGGCTTATTCCGCTGATCGACAAAAATATGTTTATCAACTTAAACGTTCCGGAAGAAAAAGTACTGTTTCGTCACGTAGATGGATCAAACTGCAATTATCGTTGATTTTAATGTAATCCATTGTCCACATCAACCGGAGAATGTCACAAATACTTTAGCAAATGTTTTAAAATTTTGCCAAATTTAAAATCGATTGATGTTAATCCGCTAAGCAGATTCCTGTCATCGCAGTGAGTGCTTCCCCTCTAAAACCTAATCTCTCGCTATTCAAATCCAAGGTACAAGCTAATACATTCCTCTATATATAAGTTATTGGATTAAAAATGTGAATTTAGAACCCATAACATCGTTTGGTACATTCCGGGATAACGTTTTCATATTTTATAAAATATTCATAATTCGTTCAAGCTTCGAATATCTATTGAGTAACCAACTGGAACTCCTTTGAAACTATGAAGGCATAAATACGTAACAGTGTCCTAAAATACATTAAACCTTTAAGTTTTTACTGTAATTTTAGAAGAATTTGAAAATTTTTGGTTTCCTTTCCCTCAGATTTTGACTAATGGTACGAACTATGAAATAATTTTGCACTTTCATATTTTATTTTGCTCGTAAAATTTCCCGGACAACTGTTCGACGCAGTGGTATGTCAAAACCGAAAAATTTCGTATTTTCGGAAAAAATTGCCAGGTTTACATGTCACGAAACGTCAAGTAAAACCATTGAGGGCAGTTTTTTCTGTCTCCATTCAACTCTATAGAGGTAATCATTGAAAAGTATTTGCTCAGTGGGTATTTGGGAGATTTTTCCAGTTCATTATAGATTAAAATCAGTGACCATTGTACTATGAATAATTTTTTTGTGGAAAAATTCAGGAAATTATCTCACGTGCACCAATTAGCACTAATAAAATTAATGAATAACATGGTGTCATAAAAATCAAAATGCATTAATATTAATTTATTAAATGACCTTTGTCAATGACAACGTTGCATAATACGATGTAGAGGTAAATTTGAAATTCACACCTCACGCGAAATCTGGTGTACAGACTTTCCCAGACTTTGCTGAAACCTTTCATTTATTAAAGTACATATACAGCTCAACCGATTTTTTGTCGTTTAACATCATAAGATGATTGATGAGGATTGATTTTAGCCAGCAATGTAACAGTTGAAAAATGTTAAACAGGAATCACTATATGATTCTTCATTTACACACCGTGGTTCGCTGTTCGAACACTATTTAAAACGGGATTCAAAATGCCACTTTGTTTAACACTGAACCACTGAGTCAATGTTCACTTAAACTGATCTTACTGTCTCCACCTGATGACAGCAAACAGCCAGAAACTGGTTATAGTGAGTAAGTGCGGGTGATGTGAGCAACACATTAATTTGGTCATCCATAACCGCCTCGAGTGCTTGACCAAAAATCACTATGTGATTCTATGTTTGAACATCGTGGTTCGTTGTACGAACCCTATGTAACAGTGGCATTCCATTGTAAATTTGTTTACCGCTTATCCACTGTTTCAAGACTCAGTGAAACTTATCTTACTGTTTCCACCTGATAACAGCAAACGACCAGAAAACAGTAGTGGTTTGTTTGTGCGGGGGATATGAGCAACGCATTACATTGGTCATCCCATAGTGCCTAGAGCGCTTGACCATTAATCACTATGTAATTCTGATTTTGATCACCGCGGTTCGTTGTACCAAACACGACACAAAGGTTCAACATTTTCGGTAGACTTCCTTGTGGAATTAACCTCGTTGCTGTCCAAGGTCTTCCGGAACGCTGTTTGTGGACGTTCTGAACCATTCAATCATCTTCAAACATAACTCTGAATCGAATTATGGTAACTCGAATAGAGAGGTCTTCTTGAAATTTCTTCATGGAATTTCTTTGCCTTTCGACTACATTTCCATATTTCCAGTAGCATTTTGAAATTGGTTGTCTTACTTCGGATTCGATTCTGGCTATTATTGTAGTGTTAGGGACTCGATCTGCCACAAAATTTATTATTAAAATGAAAATTAATTAAAAGCATTTTAATGAAATTGTATGTCTAACCAACAAATTATAAAATCAACAGTAAACAACGTGTTTTCAATCATTTTTATATGTATAGATTTTTCGTGATACGACCTATAACTGCCAAACTCTTTGATTGGCTTTTGGTTTTACGGTTCCAAACGTGAAATGATTTATTGATTAAAATTAAGAAGGATTGTTTATCTTAAATTTAAGCTGAAAAAAGTTGAATGATTTTGAAATTTTCACGTGATTTTTGAGGAAAGATTATCATCAAGCTTGGGACGAATAATCGCAAAACATCGACGATAAAACGTATTCCCAACAAAAAATGACAAACGGATTGAACCTGCGCTTTGATTTAAATGTGTTAGCAATATTCAATTTTTTTCGAACGTTGAGAACTTTTGAATTTGTAGGCAAACCCAGCGATGTTGAAAGTCTCTGATATTTTAGGTATTTGCATTTTTTAATCTGAAGTTTCGCAAATGAATTGTAAAGATATTGAGTCCATGGCTGTGTTTGGCTTGCTTCTGTCGATGCCAACACTGGATAAACATCACGAGCACATGATGGTTTCATTTTTCGACACTTTTAAAATGATTTGGAACTTTAACTGTATAAAACTGACTGAGGGTCTTGGAGATTGCTCTCCTTATCAAGGCTCCACGTTTATAGAAGCTACTATAAACGGGATGTCTGACCCAAATTCCTCCGACATTAAAATGGTTAAGAAGCTCAAGGAGTCCGCTCATCCGGAGGTTCAGCTGAAAACATCGGATTCATATTCAAAATCCACAGCGTAAAGACCGCAAAAATTATTAGTGAAATCTGTTACAACATACAGGATTATCTTTAAAGTGTGTGCCTGTCGCTCTCGCTGGTCGCCTGATGTTTCAAATGCCTCCGATCGAATAGCTATCGTATCCACTTTTGATGGTATTTTGTGCGGTCACTTTCCGTGTCAAATTTGAGGGATTTAGTTAAACCTGTAGATGAAGAAGAGGTGAAGAGGTGAGCGTTTTTAAGACACTCCGGTAAATTCGAATCAGCTTTGCCTTCACGTTGAACGATTTGCAGATCTCTGGATCTGTTTGACATCACAAAGTGCATTTTCCGATTATTTTGAAGCCATAGGGACAAACTGAGCAGTGAACAAGTTTTCTATCTGTGCCTTTAACGTTTGTGTTCCAAAATTTAATATGAGCGTGCAATTACCCAGGTTGCATTGCTGGACACTTTCTAATACAAGTTTAATATTCGTTTGGTTCCTTCCGACAATTTTTACACATGTAGCTCACGCCAAGAATGATTTCATCATTCAGAAGCAAGGTATACTTAATTTGCATAAAATTATTAAAGTTTTACTGCATCGCAATCCAATTTAAAGATATAATACATTACTAGTTATTCCTTAAATTAACCGAGATATATCAGCTTAAATTACACGTCCCAATATTCATTATGTGTGAAAGTTTCGATGAACATTTGGTTTATGATAGGCGATAATCTCATAGCAAAGTTGATTTAATAAAACTCATTGGCTTAAAATTTTGATTTTCAGGTTTTTTGGAACAAAATCGGTATCGATTATCCTTTGACAGTTGCGGGCGAACGCTTCGTTCCTGATCAACGAATAAGTGCGCAATTTAAACCGCCGGATGTATGGGAGTTGATAATTCCCCAGGCGACTCTCAATGATACCGGCGTTTACACATGTACAACGAGTTCCCCTGATCTGAGTATAATTCCGACGACGTCTTCAGAACGCACTGTTGGAGAATCGACTAAACTACTCAACGATATGCCTCACACTAACGTGGAACATAAAAATAGAGATTATCACGTCACTGTTGGTGAGTTTTGATGATATTGTAGATCCTGAACTGGCTCGATGTTGACATGATCTGGCCGCATAAATAATTTTGTTCAGCGAAAATAGGATCGTCGATTTATTTCGATTTACATGAGTCAATATATTTCGAAACATATATAACAATGTCGTTCACAGCACAATGCAATGCATCATTACATTTTACCTTTGAGTTCGACATCCTAGATGAAGAGCATATGCATTCACTATCCATAAAAAGTTTGTTGTAAATAATAACCGAACGTGAGTTACCTCGGATCAGAACACAATGGTTGTCAGATGCTTGGCTTCTTGTTCTATCCAAGTAAAATAATAATTTTCATTTTAAAGCCACATCGATATTTATTGTGCGTAGACTGATAGGACATGTCGATAATGAAAGCAATTTTCTTTCGTATGTGATAGAATCGCGTCTACAAACAATCGATGCAACGCACAGTTAGAGCGTCTGGTGGTACAGAAGATGCTTAATAGCAGTCTTAGTCTTGAGGGTGGATCACTATCCAGTAATCTGTTCGGATTTAATTTGTGTGAAACGGCCCATCAAGAAGGTTCAAATATGCTACGATTTAAGGGGGTTGCTAGGTAGTGTAAAGCTTGTGGAGGATTTCATGTGTTACTGGATGTCAAAAAATGGATCTAAAACAATGTCCATTGCTGAATGTCGGCATTTGTAGCGGTCTAAGTGAGCTGTGTTGTTGAGTTCACGGAAATGCAAGACTGCAATATGTTCTATGGACGGTTAAATGTTGAGCGATTTGTGATGTTATAACGTATGTTGCGATGTAGCGAATTGTAAATTTAATCACATTTTAAACAATTAGACACGATTTTCGTTATATTTATGAAGTTCCCTTGATGACAGACAAAATATTGCCCAACCGCTTACCACCCCGGTATATTGATAATATACGAAGCTTATTGTTGATTTCCAGGTGATTCTGACTTATTTATATGAGTCGAACAAGGACGTTCACAGTTAATCGTAGTGATTTTGGTTTGAATGTTTACAAACCTATTTACGCTTGCGCACGAACGTGCCGAAATGTCACTGAAAGCCACAAACACACGTTTTAAATTGTGTCTAACTTAAATTTGGATACATAATATGTTGTAGTATTTGGGGCAGTTTCGACTGAGTTGTAGCCATAGGTCTATACTCTGGTGTGACCTGCATGCAAATGTTTATTTTTGTAAATGAGTTCAAGTTATTTATCAGTGCAATGCTCTATATATTTACTTCTCAAATCGGAACCGTAGTACGGATCAGTGCGTTAAAAACTTTTTTGCTTAGAAAACCCTTGTGTTTGTCGTTATAATATTTAAAATTCACCACCGACATACAACAATATAAAATTCGCTCAACGGCAATATGTTGCAGGTTTTGATAGGACAGCGAATCCTAATCACCTAATACCTTGTTCATAAAATATATGAACATTGCAGAAACTCTGTTATATTGGTCACAATTAGCGTACATTAGATAATCTGAAAAGTCTCCAGATGCTATAATGTTTATTTTCATAATTACATATTTCAGTTGAACGAAATTTTTCCGACGTTTCAATGGTGAATGCAACGCCAACGGAGAAGAAAATTAAGGGAAGAAAGCGTAAGCACTGTACTGTATTTTGCGGTCATTGATAGAGAAACTGAAGTTAAAACAGGAAAATTAGACGCGTTTCCAAAAATCGATATACTTGGGTAATATTCAGTTGAGAAACGTTCAAGCTTTGACAGGACACGTTGAAAAGAACTATTACAAAACAATTCTTCCTATCTGCCAGTCATCACTGCCCATGATAAGTTAGGTGCGATTTGAAGAGCAACATTTTCAAATAACATAGACTAGTAGTTTTATTATAAAAATACATTTGATACAATGGTTTTCAGTTTGTTCTGGTTTGCTTAAGAGAGGTTTATTTTTTATTGAATTTTTCCTGAGGAATCAGTATTCTCTAGATTAAAAAATGCCATCTAACCATGGTATTGTAATGTTCGAACGCCAATGGAACCTTGTTTCTTGCTGAATGAATATGAGATTACGAAACTAGCCAAAGTGTATACGGGTGGGGGAGGATTACGTCATCCTAATCGAGACGAAACAGCGTTTGCTATTTTAACATCTATTACGAAGTTTTAAACTGATTCGAGGAGGATCAGTCCAACGTAACCACATCTCTCCCATTATGTTTTACGCCCAATTGGCAGTTGAATCCCTACTCAATCCCGAGTTCGAATAATCAAAGTTCATCACGCTCATACACGAAACACACAACACATTATAACGTCAATTGGTCAACTGGGTTTATGGCGGACATGACTGAGAACAGACCACACACAGCTTTATCATATTTCGGCAAATCCCGATACCAAATAACTGCCCTCAACATGTCTGTGTTGGTTGTTACTTGGATCTGATTAGTGATGGATATCGTGCCGGTGAAATTCAAGCCCTAATTACTTTGGGTTCGCTTGTATATCAAGCCATATCGACAGCCATTGTCCATTGCTCATTTTCCAGTGGAGGATTTAGCTTGAAACTTTAAGGTGCAATTCTTTTGAAGCCTGCATCATCGCGTGTTTACGATTGTTGTAGTTATTAGTTGCGTGCTTCGTGCCTTTACTCATTAAGGAAGAGGTGTTCAGCATTAAATTCGATAGCTAGCATATAATGGTACGTTGTTTACTGCGAATGCCCACCATTTATTATAATTAAGTTATAGATTTGCCTTATGAAGTTCTAGGTCTAATCGTATCCAGTAATTGTGAAAATATGGCTCTCGAGAAATTGAAGACCGGGGAGATTAGATAAATTTCTTAAATTGGACTCCCTCACTAGATCATCCGGGCCTGCTTCGTTTCGTGTCCAGGTTTTTGTTACCCTTGTTGGCACGAGATTTCTCAGAGACCAGCTTCATCGCTTTTAGCTTCAAACAAATCCTGCATATGAGCTTAAAATTCTTTATAGAGCTTCGCATTTTGACTTGAAATTATATCAAGAACGGATATTACCTTGAATTTATTAAATTGCTTGTCCAGTCGTTAAATATTTGATAAAATTTTATCATTTTATCAATTTGCAGATGCTTTGCAACTCTTGTAAAAAGAGGCGTATTATGCTGGCCTCAATATCTGAAATAGACCTGGGTTAAATATACTATTTGACAGTTTAAATTGTAGATAATTTGTCCATGGTATGCGTGTCCGATGATGAAAATTACAATACCAGCGATGTCATATAAACGTTAAATTATTAGTTTAAATCAAGATCAGTTGACCAAGTAATAATAATTTGGTTCCATTAGGGTGAAACCATAATGCATTTTGCTTCCAAACGGTGGATTCAGAAAATCGTCCACATTGAAAGAATCGCGATCGTTAAACCAATCGGTTTCACAATAAAAACATGAAGAAAAAATAGATCATTTGCATGCATTTCAGCCAAACACACACGCAGCACGACCGGTTTCGCGCAGTTTGCACTCATTAGGTAGGGGCAGCCGGATCACAACCGCATGCGGTTGAAACAGTTGAGGAACAGTAAACAAATTGTGCTTGTATCTCACTATCGGATAAGTTTGGTACGACCAACCTGTTCAATCACGTGTGGATAGGGATTAATCCCATGACCACGAACACCAATGCTCATGTGCATGCATTTACATCACAGATATTCAATTCAATTTATTGGTCTAAAGAGCACAGCTTTACAAAAACCATCGAATAATATGGGAATTACGTGCTGTTTTCACTCATTAAGTAGGGGCATTACGAATAGGATCCGCATGTGGATTAAACAGTGGAAGAACGGTAAACATGCGCTTGTATGTCACTGCTGGATGAAGAATATTCGGTAAAGCAGTTGTAGATTAAAATTACATTGATATGATAAGTTTGTCACATGGATGATGATTCAAACAAGCAAACACGTGTAAGGTTAACGGTGTAACGTTGATGATCGCATGGTTTTATTCCTGACAGTGTTGTAATAATATGAATGTATGAACGACAAGAATTTATTCATCTCGTAAAATTCGATCGCTTGCACGTTGACAATAATAATCAAGTCACATGATTTAAACATTGGTTCAATTGATTTTAAATTTATATTTCAAGGTACAGATTACCATGTTCTAAATACAGTCTCGGTAAATGTTTAGGATGGAAAATAAAAATAAAAATAATGTTTACAATCAAATTTATGACGGACCATGCGGAATATGACTGTCCCTATTGATTTTTGAGAAATTTTATATTTTTTTATTCCATATACATTGTCATCCTACTGCTTCTGGCATAAAACTTTCTGAGTTCTGAGTTTTGAAAGTCTCTCAAATTGTTACGTTTTTTTCATTAAATCGAAGACTGATATTTTCATCGATTCTAAATTCTCACAAACACTTGTCAGCAAATGATGTGTCAATGAATAATTCCTTTCGACCATATCGCGTTCATATTGTAAACGTGTTGAAACTTTCTTTACTGACAGTCCTCTCACTCTCTGGCCCGAAACTCGTGTTCTATGGAACTTCAATTGAGCTGGTTTGTCGTGTGAGCTTTCCAACGGATGATGCAAAAATCAATCCAAGAATTAAACTGGAGTGGTACAACCGGGGTAGACGCCGAAAAGCCAGCAACAGCAAAATCCGAATAGTTGAATCCTGGTTAGATTCCCATATACTAGAGAGCAGATTATTGATTAAATATGTTTCGGAAGATGAAGCTGGTCGTTGGATATGTCTGGAGCGCTCAAACATGTCAGATCCTGGTTTGTTTGAAAGGGACAAGTCGAATGAGAAGAACAAATATTCAGTCAATACGCTTATGGTCAAATCCGGGATGTCAACTCAACCTGATCTGGTCTATGACAGATTAGAGCTTGAGGTTGTGGGTAGGTTTATGCGAAAACGTTCGCTCAACTTTTAATTTCTTTCGGTGATGAATTCAATCGGGCAATAACGAGTATCAGTCAAGCGCATCATGAGAAATGAAAATCGGTTGGTGTGAATGAAAATGATAGGCTTAGTTTAATTAAATCGATCAACAACTTAGGATATGATTAAAATGATGGGGTTTCGCTTGGTTAAATACGCATTTACCAATAAATAAATAATAAAACATGTCTATCGTGGCCGTAAAGATGTGTTTGAAGAACACAGATAGCTAAATAATATTTTTCTTGCACAACGAAATAAAGTAAATTCGAATTTATTAATAAGCTATTGTTCATTTATGCTCATTATTTTTACAATTCACATTTTGTTAGAATAGATGAAAATATCACTAAAATATAATTTGATGATGTTTAAGATATAGTTTAGAGGAGGAGGTTTGCGATGCCGAAATATACTAAGATAACCTAAAATGTGTTTGCATAAAATTGTACGATAGAAGCTTTCCCTAATGATTTAGCGTGACAAGATATCGAACCAGCTTTGAAGCCGATTGGGAAGGTATATAGAAAAAACATAAAGAAAGAAGTATACGAATCGGCAGCAACAACAACAGCACATCTTTTTCACTTTTAGATGAAAGTTGAATCTGTGCAAGGGTGTCACTAGCAATGCAATTCAGCTGTTGCTCACATTTATACAGCACGGTCGAATCTGCTCAAAATTTAACATGACAAATTAGGTGGATAGTTTATTAAGATTATGACTAACAAGATAAATATTGATTTACGGGCTCACCTGCTTACTGTATCAGCGTTTAGAGTTTTCGTTTTCGTTTGTGTTAGTTCAAGGTAATTCATGAGGTTCAAGCATAAACAACAAGATCAACAACCACCACTAGATGATAAAATTAAATCAAATTGAACTAAACTGGGCTATCCAATTAGTTTACGCAGCATATATGGGTTTGGTAAACGAATAATTTAATTAAAACTCATCAAGCAAGTTCATTGAGGCAGTAATTGTAGTAGGGAAACTGTTGCAATTTAGTTCCACACAACATAGTTACACAACGCTTCATATTGGCACCTTAATTTACAACTAATTTTGTTTCAATTTACGCTTTCGCTAATATCGCTGGACTCTGCCACGATTCTACGATCATGATGGTATTATAAGGGGAGAAAGAATCTTGCCAGGTCAACTGGCCTTCTCGTTGAAGCCAATAATTAAATTAAAACTGGTCAAGCAAGTTTATTGAGGCATTAACAGTAGTAGGGGATCTGTTCCACGTTAGATTCATATAACAACTGTCTGCCTACAGGTTGATGCTAAACCGTTGCAGATTGATACGATTATTACGTCGTTTGACCGGACTTAATGACGCTCGATTTCATCTCATACACGTCAACCTCGGAGTTATAAACCAACTTGTCGGATTCATTCCCGAGGTCAAATTTCCAACGCGTTCACCCGTGAATCATACAACGTGAGAGAGAGAAAGACATTTGGTCAAATGCCTTCATATGAGAACATGCCTACTTTTCATAAGCATATCACGTAAACCCTATAAATACCTCTGTTTGTTTTGTCAGCTTTTTCTGACTGACATCGACGAATTGCAAATCGGATGGTATTCTCCATATCCTCAAGTTTCCGAGACTGTTGTCACTCGAACCGACCTCAAGCAATCCTCTTTGCGAATGCACATTACACTTTCACACCATATCCCCGCTTAAAGCATTTCAATGCTGGCTGACATGCTGCTCTTTTGGTACCATCCACACTATGCTCATAGTCATCAAACCTTGAAATAGCTGATCATCAATGAATATAGCGAGCCTAAATTTTATACAGAAATCAACTGTGCTAAAAGCCGCGATCGAATCAAAAACTCAAAACCTGACAAGCATTGGTAAAATCTTTTTCACTAAAATGGCAATATTCATAGCTTACTCGATACGTATTGTCAAGACAATTGCTCACAATTCTGATCATAATATATTCTGCCAATTTCGCTGTATCAATCAAATTAATGATTCCTGCAAACGAACTGACAGTCTACATTTTGACAGCTAGTAGTGATCGGCGTAACTGCACAAGAAACAGAAAATACAAGTTAAGCGTAGAATTTCACTGAAAAGCGAATAATCAACCTGGCATGTTTGAGCAAAGTATGCTTGAGCAATTAGGTTACTCTGACAGGAGTTAAATTCGTCCAATTTGACAAACGCAATCTAATACCGGTTACATAATACGAAAAATGCGTACATTATCTTTGGATTAAAATGTATAACGTTTTGAAACTGCTCTATATTCACCCTTAGTCTGACGAAGCTTCTGTCTCAGAAATAAAACGGTACCAAAAACTGTGTTAACCGATTGCAAACAAATTTCTTTTAATCATGATAAAAGGTTTATTTTAAAAACGCATTTGGCTCTAAAATAACCGCGGGTTACACAAACAGTATCCTGTTTGCCTGCGCGTGGTGGGTTAAATATTACTAAAATCAGCAAGTTGACTGCATGTGCTAGAAGCCAATTCCTATCTAAACACATGATAGTTATACTTGCGTCAGTTCTGTTTGGAGTTTGATATAGGGCTGTGAAATTGTAAAGCTATGAAGTACAGTGACAAATATTGCACATAAATGGTACTCAGACGATATGTAAAAACCGCCCTGCTGAGCTAGCAAAAGGTATGCAACGCCGCAGTAATTCGGTTGGCGGTAAAAGTGGAAGTGCATGGTTGAAGGAACTACAAGACTGATTACGGAATCTGATGAAGAACATAATCAGATATTGAATACTTGTAGATCAGGTACGGTACTGTAGGGCTGGTATGGTTAAATATGAATGTTTCGTTATTAAACTAAACGAAATCTTCGGCGAAACGTTTTTCGAAGAAACTTGACAATATGCATCATTCGAATTGTCCGTAATCAACGAAATCATCTCAAAGAACAACTAAGACTTAAACAGTCATCAAATATTGATTATCTCAGTCTCGGTCAAATGAGTCCAACTTGACCCGAGCAAGAATGGAACTGGTAATACAGATCAGAGCAAAATGACAACTAAGTCAGCCGCAATGAGGAAATCTTGGCATACACCGATGAAATTGTTGTTTCATTCCTGATCAGGTACATAATAAACGCTCCGTAAAAGTGGCGTTTTATTCTGTTGCTGGAATCCCAGAGGAAGGTGATTAATGCTGGAACGTTTGATCGCAGTTGTAGAATGAGGTGTACACGAGCAGTGGGTGGCGTGATGAAAGCTGCAACGACTGTCCCGTGATCTATGTAATCAACGTGATAGACGTTAAAACATAAAATGCCATCGGGTGACTCGACGTCACAACAACCTGTAATATGGACCGAAGTAACTGGCTTTGGTTTGGTGAAGAATAATTACTTAGATTTTGTGCAAAAGCCGTCTGATGTTTTATGTGCCAGATTCCAAGGTTAAAAACCTTCAGGACACTCAGGGTACGTCAGATTATCAAAACTATTGCCAAAATTACCCGTTTTTAACAGAAAGATATCATTCGGAGACAAGTTAACTATGCTCGACAGAAGTAAGTGAATATGTTTCTTAAACATTAGAGGAATTTTTCAAGGAGAATACATCCAAATATTCAAATTAGCATGCCTAGCAGACCGGAGGTGCTTTGCTATTTTTATTGTCACGCTGACACTCTGGCTTTTCGCTCGATTTTTAACCGAATTAGGTACACAATTTTGGGTAAGTAAATGAAAAGGGGATTGCTACCATTTTACAGCATTCATATTTTATGCCATCAGCAAATAAAACCAAGGTTAATTCATTTTGGGTCGGTTGACCTTACGTATAGAACAACAACAATTTGTTTTCATGCATTGATCACTTCACAACACCGATAGTCAATATTAAATAACAATCATGAAACTAATGAATCACATTTGTGGTAATTCAAACTAATTAAAGGTTTTTAATTGTCTAAAAATCGTGAAGCTTAACAATAAAACTAGAATGGTAAAACTTAATTGTACGTGTATGAAAACAGTTGAGCAATTAGATTAAACAGCATATAAGTAATCGAGAAACGAGTAATTCATTAACAACTCGTCTGTTACCTGTTCTCAGATATGTGTTCAGGATCCTCTGGAATATCTTGGGGAAAATGTCGTAAATACTTGTTGCAGTAGAGTGGGGACACTTGTTGGATTTGAAAAGACAGTGATTGTTTGAATTGAGGATTTTAACCTAGAGCATATCCAGAAACCCGAACCTTTTTCTCCACTGCAGGTTTTAGGGTCATGTGAACATATTTGATATGTAAAATCGTTTTGAATCCCCACATTCATGAGCCTGCATTTACAGAGTTTAAATGACAGCTCATTCTTCAATGACCAATTGTGAAGCGTATCAATATCTTTTTGTAATATCATACTGTCTTCTGGGCATGGGATGCAATTCCATATATTTATGCCGTCCGCAAAGAACGAAATGTTACATCGAACAAGCTCAGTATTTCATTAACATACATCAGGACGAGGATTGAACCAAAGACGGAATCTTTGGGAACACCGCTAGGTGCTGTGATTGTTTTTTTTATAATGCACCATCAACACGTACCTGGGTGGTGCGATTTGTTAGATAATCATTTAGTCATTTCAACAAAATTCCGGTGATACCAAGCTGTTTGAGCTTCTGCAGTAGTGGGTTATCATGGTCAAATGCACTAGAGATATCTAGGTAGCTGTCATGAATCGCTTGCCATTTATTTGCCGTTCCTGTTTAATCATCCAACGTTATTAGTACATTAGAAAAAAACAGGAATAATTCCGTCTAAATCCATGCTGTGTTCATCAAAGTTTGGGATAAATAAATGTCAAATTGCTTTTAAATATTGCTTTCGAAAATATGGGTTTTGTTTTCTGATAACACATTAAATAAATTATATATACTGGTTTTCATACTGAAAAATCTATTAAAATTCATCTTAATAATTAAATTGTATGTGGTGTTCAATTACAGCTATAAAAATCCTTGGCATTATACATTATACACATTACTTTGGTCATCAATTACCGCCTTGAGTGTATGACGAGGAATCACTTTATGATTCTGTGTTTCAACACCGTGGTTCATTCTACGAACCATATATAACAGTGGCTTTCACGTATATGTTATTTACATAGAAAAGTCGTTTATACATCTGCCAATGAACACCATATCAGCGTAAATGTACATTCTGATAAAAAAGCACGCATTTCCATCACACACCCAACGACCGGTTTCGGGCTTTTGCACGCAGCAGATATGGATACAAATAAGATCACAATCCGCGTCTTAGGATGATGGTAACCTTCTGAAGCACGATATTATTTTCGAACTATGGCAAAATATTTCGCCAGTAGCAAATCATGTGATTCCCATGATATTGCAATGATTATTTTCCGTATAATCTACACGTGAAAGGTTCGCTATGGTATGATAATTCAATATTACGAACTTAATGTGTACTTTGAATTTTACACCTCATTCTACTGATTAAACTATAATTTTAATGCTCAAATTTCTGCATAAGTTGTTTTTGAGTTCGAACATATTCCGTGAACAATTAACATATCCATTTTTGAAAAAAATTGCCATTTGAATTTAATACATTTTCATTATTGCAAAAAATTAAAGACGATCGCACAATCAACCCCACAGTTAAGTGATCTCAACATGTTAATATTTTAGTTTTTTACTGAAAACAAACCTGTCTTGCTATCAGATTTACCTGACAAGCCACCGAACGACCCCCAGTGTTTCAATATCAACAACAAAAATTCCAATGAGGGTACGTATTCTTTTGAGCATGTAGCCGAATGCAGCATGTATCGTTGCAACCCACCCTTAGCACGAATCAAACTAATTCGATTTGTCTGAGATCTTCCCTACTTTACCCTCTAGTACCAATATTCCCGTTAACGGACCACTTGGGGAACCTGGGCATATCATCTTTCGTAGCGCGAGATGCACCACGCCCAATGTTTGGACAAAGATCTTGGATCGATGGCCGACCTGCGTACCTTTCTGTTCGTCACGGGGTAAACAGTGATCGCGCCTGTTTGAAGCGTTCACGACACCAGTGGATTTTTTCCATTTTAGTCGTGAAATTGTACAGTGTGTTTGGTTAGATTATATTCAACTGTATGCAGATACTTATTATTTGTACACAGACGCGTTACACTTGGCTTGCTGTGTTTACTTTTCTTTCATTGATATTATTCTCAATATAAATGACTCCGAACATAGATATCATTTTAAAATATAATGGGTTTGGTCATTTTTTGGTTATATTGAAATATTTATTTATTAAATATTAAATATTTACATAGCTCATTTCGGGTATGCTAAAGCTGGACAAGTATTTGACTTATCTGTATTTTCGCTATTGTATTGTATGAGGGTCTGCAGTTTCATAAGTAAATATATTACCTTCTACTATAAAACACCGGGTGCCTTGTTAAAATAGAAATGAATATCGATAAAACTGCTGGTCTGATTCCGTAAAAACACGAAAAATGTAACAAAATGATTCCGGTAAAACATTGAAGCCCTTAAATTGATGGCAAACAATACACGTATAATTAATCGCCGTCCACCAGAATATCAAATAATACAGCAGATAAATTGATGCACAGGAATATCGAGCAGTCGAGTATACATAAATCGAGTAGGCTGGATCAGATTATTTTCAGACCAAGCAGGAAACTTCGACGTAGCACTCAGTGCAAGCGATATTACTCTCCTGTGCGCAATGGAGGAACGAAGCGCAGGTTGCAAGCAGTTAATATAAATATGTTTGGAATCAATCGTGTGTTCATAATGCAAACAAATTTGTGTTTAGCCAGCAAGATCAGATATAGGGCTTCAATTCAATTCAATTCAATTCAATGGTCTAAAAAGAATATAGCTGTACAAAAAAGCACAGAATAATATGGGAATTACGAAAAACATAAGTAGTAAAAACGGGAATTTGTTTGCTTAGTGAGCAGTTCAGAAATCAGATAAAAATTGATAGGGCATAAACTGTTTTCGATCGGTTGGATTGCATATGAAAATCAATGGGGTCATATTGTATGGTTTACTTCGATGTGTGGGTTCAAAGTTTATTGCTGTAATGGTGTAGAATATATAGGTTCAATGTTTGGATGGGCCTTCAGACCAAGTGTGATAATGATGACTGGAAACATGCAAAAGACACTCCAGTAAACTCAGCAAATATAGACAATACTAGGTTGTTTTTCTCTTTTTATATGGCTCATCCACGATCTCCGATCAACTAATAAGAGCATGTAAACCTTTCATTTTCCGGCATTCCGGATTTTGTATATTATCTACCGGGGATTTGTTATCAAACCAGATGATGTCATTTCCCGCTACAGTTTGCGAAGAAGAATTTTGACCATTTTTCAAAAGTGGTGCTTTCCGTAGGCTAATTGCGATTGCTGATCTCTGATGCATCTGCACCATCCAATTACATGACTCAGATAAGACAGTACGAGATTAAACTTCCCGTATTCTATGTGTTCTTTCAGTAGCAAAGACTGAACTGTCATTGCTAGCAAATTATTATCATGCGCAATCCAGCTGCATTACAGGGAGAATTCTGATGTAATGTAATTTCATGTAACTTCATAAACCTTTTAATAGTCGCCCGTTTAAAGTAGCACATTCTACAAATTCCGCGGTGAGGATGGCATTCGGATTCTCCTTTTCATGAATCTGGTATCTTTTATTCTGTTATTTTTCAGAAACCATTGTTTCGCTCATCGTTTTTCCGTGCAACGTCAATCATGAGACTTCGAAGGTTTCTTACATCGCCCACTTTTCTTGAGTTTCGATTTGACACGTTAAGCAGCTATTTCTTTACAGTAATTAAGGCTGACTTCAACTTACCGCAGCCGTGTCTTATGTATTGTTTGACATACTGATTTTATGTAATTATGGTACAGATTTTCAGAAACATCTTTATGAATATGTGTAGCGAAACACAGCGACTTTTGTGATATGGTGTTCATTTGCGGTGAGAATGCATTGCATTCACACAATAAAAAGAAGCTTTACACTCGTTCGTATGTAGTTAAATGATATTTTCTTGCTTCTCCTGCTTTTGCACGAATAGTAAATGAGAAGCTTTCTCTGACATATTTGCTCTCGTGATTTTCTGAGTGATTAGTGCAAAGTTTGCTATCATACAGTAAAGCTCTCGGGATATACTCACTGCATATCATAATTTCTATCTTTATAGACCGTTTGCTGTGCACCATAATACGGAGTTTACCCTCGAATATATTACTTGTGCTCTGAAGCTTGGTTTGGTTCTCTCTCTGTTAAGTGAAATATTTTCCGCGAATGATGATTAAATGAATGTGTTTGTTTTGGATGACAATTTTCGACAGCAATGAAGGGTGCCGAGTAAATGGTCCATCAATCAAGATCATTAAATCGTCCATCTTTTTAAGTCCAAGAAACGCACTCCACTACGGACATACCCTTAAACAACATTTCATGCATAAATATCAAAATAGATCAGATTGTTGATTTGTATCACATGAGATTTTAAGATAGCCATCTTGGTGATTCAAACAACATACATTCCCATAGGAGGGTCTGCTTCAACGCTGGTGATTATTTTTCATTAGCTTACATTACATAATTTCTTCATATGACTCCCTTCAAAAGTAAACATTGGATTAATTTAGCCAACACCATAAAAACAGAAAAATGTTCTTTCTCCGTCAAGTTCGATGATCCAGGATTTAAATACCACAACTGATTGTATGCTTACAGAAATCTAGTTTATTTCTAATCAATCAAGATCCACAAGACTATGCAAATGATCCTTTGTATGTAACAGTCAGTTGTTCGGATAGGTGTAACAAAGTTGATGGACACGGAGTGAATGTACAGCTGCTTAACACCTGTTGCAACGCCTTATTTCATCCAAAGTTTGTGCGAAAATCACTTAGTCCATTCATATACACGATCAATATTTTCACTCGTTCAAGCTGAAATAATCGTACACAGATTTTTGATTTATCTTCCTTAAAACAGTGAATAAATGATATACAAGATTTGCGATTGATAGTCACTGTTGGATACGGAATCAACATACAACTAGCGGATTATGAACTTACTGTGTGCAAACGGCATAAAATCGTTTGTGGGGTGTGTGCGATAGAAATGCATGCAAACAAGCATTTTTGTTCTTTAACATTGGTTTAACACAATCTACAAAATGAGCGGTCAAGAGCAAGCTCTTCTCAACTCATGTACATGTGGCTGAAACCATGTTCAGGAACAAGTGATGCACATTTGTCTCCATCTCCATCACACACAACTAGGATCAAATATGAACAACGGGCTTCCGTAATGATATCGAGTTGACATGTTCGGATCTCCGGCATTTTGGAAAGAAAAATGTAATGGACGTTATATAATCTTTCTGGTTTTTGCTATAAATGCCTGTTATCGAAAATAATGATAGTAGCATCATTAATATATAATGGCGATTTTAATCCACGGCCGGAACGGTTTTGGGGATGAGCTACAAAATCTAAAAATACTCTAATGTCGAGCGTCTCATATGGCCTCTTATAACAAATTCCATCTCTTTCACGCGTGGCGGAACTGCTTCGACTGATAGGAGAGGGGGCGACGGCTGCTGACTTGTGCCTCAAAACAAGCTTACTTCGGGCAGATAGAGCTCGACAGTCAATAAAGGCGGTCCACCTAGGGAAAGGAAAACACTCAACTTAAACCTACACTGCCTTGTTGCCACATTCTATAACGGAGAAGGCTTTAGGAATCAACATCGATGAAAATTCCCTAACCGGATTCCCATTAGGCAGTCCTAAGTTGTGTTCAACTTCTTTCTACAAACGCCTGAAAAAACATCGTTGTACAAACGTATCGGCCTAGCTGTTCCTTTGGATACAGTGGTGTCGTGGAGGTTGGTCACTTACAGCATAGACAAAATATTGTTCTCCATATTGAACTGCACTGGCGTACATTACAACGCGCCAATGGAAAGGATTGTACATTCCGCTTTAGTGGATAATAACACGGGAAGCAGCAGATACCGGTTAAAATCTACGGTTCGACTGACGTGAAGCTCGGCCACTGTGGCTGCTTCTGACGGTGGGAGAGATTTTCAGGTCTCATTGGACGGCTACCGCCAGCCACAAGCTAAGCAGCCGCCAGTCAATTAGATGCCGTCTTGACACCGTCGGCTATCCTTATTATTGTGCATGGGGCTTAGGAATCAACCGACATGCAGACTCTATTTGTCCGTACCAGCGCACCAATTTATTTATTACATATAAGCTCTGAAACTGGGAACCTGGACCTTCCGGTTGAGGCTCACAGGATTTCATGACGATGTATCGAATATCAGAGGCGTACGAAAATCATCTGTGATTAATAATGAGCTAAAACGGCTGAAGGTAGAGGTGGTTGCACTGTAAGAGACACGATTACTAGATACTGGTATGCTAACAGAAGGATAGGAATAAGTTATAATGAGACTCGACTGAATGTAGTTGGGTTTATCACGCGAAACAGCCTTCTAAAAGCAACAGAACCATGCAGCAGCGGGAGTGAACGGATTTGGTCTCTAAATCGGAAGTGCAATACTGGTACCATTACGTTGGTCAACGTATATGCACCGACGCTTTCTGTGACGCCTGCTGAAAAAGATGCTTTTAATTATACCCTCATAACAGTTCACAAAAATGAGTCACTAAAAACAGTGTAGTGGAGTTGGTTGATTTCAATGCCGGATTTGGTGCAGATTACGAGTCTTGGCGAAATTGCCTCAGAAAGTTGGAAGTAGAAAGAAACAATGAAAAAGGACCACGTTTTTCAGAACTGTGCATACAGTTCAGTCTTTGTGTCAGTAATACATTCTTTCAAACAAAACCACAGCATAAAGTCTCTTGTAAACATCCTCACTCTAGCATCAGCTTTATCTTATTCTTGTTAGACGCAGTAATATAGGAAGCGTACTCTTCACCAGATCAAATCAATAAGCAGACTGCGACCATGACGATTCGCTGGTTTGTGCAACACTGAAGCACCCCCCAGACGAGATTTCACCTCGCCAAATTGTCTGCTGAGTCAGGGATAGACGTCACTCGAATGTGCGAACCCAATCTAGCTGCGCGATTTGAAAAAGCCTTCACAGCCAAATTCAACAAGACAACCACACACGAATCAGCTTCAGAAAACTGGAAATCGCTAAATTACCGCATATACCGAGTCGCACTTTCTACTTATGGTCCGAAGAAAGCTCGAACTAGCGACTTGTTCGAGGCAAAATCTTCTGAGATGACTGCTATTTTGTACCAGAAGCGGTTAGTATTCTTAAATTTCGAAGGTATGCAGTTCCACTCAATCTCATTTAATGCTGTAGAATAGCTTCATTAGAGCCTTTTCACCATTCGCTTCTTCAGCGCACGCAGGAGGAGTGTGTCCTGACTGTGACTGTGAACTAAATCTGTCAAGGAAGAATTCATCCTATATGTTATCTACTCAGTTCCTATCCCGCTTTGACATGCCAAATCCAAGACGATATACTCTTTTGGGAAAGAAAAGTCCAATCTACTTGTCGAGACCAGTCAACATCACGTAATTCAATTTTCCTTGGTGTCACCGATAATGTTGCAGCAGCATCAGCTTCGGAATCAAAGCAACATGATTTAAAAATATGGTTATGCATTACCGAGGCCATTGGATCTCGTAATTCAATTATTGTAGACACTTTTAGAATGCCTAGATCCTCTTACTACAAAGGCAATGGGCCTAGTCCCCTGAAGATCACTTTTATAACAACCATTATGGCTATCGCCATCAATACCATCTGGAAATCGTACCGCGCAAATCCTCCACCAGACGTAAGACTAAGTGTGTCCAAGCGTATTCCCTCACTAACACCCAGAAAACCATCGCAGTCAAGGTTTGATAGCAATCTTGTTACTGACAGTCAAAATGTTACTCAAACAAACGAAAAAGTTCCGACTCATCGCGAGTGAGACCAATAGCTACATTACACGATCCTACATTGTGTAAGATAAATACGATCAAGGTCATATATACGAGTGCTCAGTGTTTAACCAACAAATTAGACAAACTATGCGAGCTTTGTTTCAGACTTTCACCCGATTTGGTAGCAGTTACAGAGACTTGTTCCCAGACCTAAGTGACTGATGCT
>JACCGJ010022302.1:0-34842 GCA_013407085.1 Atriophallophorus winterbourni
ATCCAAACGAGTGAATTGAGACGAGTTCAATGATATCTGAACCGTTCAGTTCAGAAGAGCGAGTGAGGAAATAGATCCAAAAGTATGAGAGCACAGATTTATGCGACCGCACAGCACAATTCAATTCAAACAATAAGTGTCGTTGCTTGCTGTGTGCGAGTCAAGCACTGAAGCACTTGGATAAACCTTTCGTTGTACGATTCCGTAGATGAAGGGGACCGGTAGACCACACCAATAATGCAAACTTCACCAGACATCAGCGTTGAAGATCACCAAATTGTATAATCGAGCGTGAATTCTGTCTTGTCTATTGGATGGCAGTGGAGTCGATTATGATAATAAAGAGCAACACCACCACCACTTCTCTCTCGATCGTTCCTTATCAAATTCATATTTGGAATTGATATCTCCGTTTCAATCTAATGAGTAAGAATACCATGTTTCTGTAGATCGTAACAATGAGTCAGGTGAGTAGGGCGAACATATCTCGGTTAGCTCAGCTAATTTGCTTGGAAGGCTTTGTATAGGCTTTGTATAGGCTTCGTATATAAACATCCTTTAAAGTTAATGGTATTCAAATAATGAAAAGTTATAAGAGGGCTGACTCGGTTAGAGTCGGAATGCTCAAGTTTTTTGGAGCAATCGCATGACATTCAGGTTGAACCTCATCACTAGGCGTTTGAGGGTCGGTACTATCCGTTTGCTTGCATCCGGCTATTACCTTGGACAAGCTCAACTTGACGTTTTGTGTTAGGTTTTTTCTATTAGCTTACCATTCACGTTTGATAGTATCCGTCATTTCTGTTGTGAAGAAGGTTAGTTTTGAAAGGCTAGGACCTTGCCCTTTATAGTTGGCAGACCGCGGTAACCTAAAAGCATCCACAAGTATGGTATTTTTAAAATTAATTGTTTCGGCTAGATATTTCCACTGTCTGTGGTCGTGCACAGACTTTTCTTGAGAAGGTACGTCAGGAGCAGCTTCCGGAACACCAAGAATTACAATACTTCTTGGATTACGTTCTTCACGAGATTTCTGCGACGACTTTCGCTCCCACCATGGTAAGTCTGCATGGATACGACATATCGTCTCTGGAACACCTCTAATAATGTAGGCATTTAAGAGTACGTTTTCCACGTCCTCCGCAGATTGCAGCTTTATTCTTAAAAGGCGAGAATCATCCGTGTGAGGAGAATTCAGGTGGCGGTTTAATCGAACTATTGATGAGGGAGTAACCGCGGCCAATCTCATCTGACTGCAGAGTTTATACCACTCAGCTAAGTCATGTTTTTGCTTAGCTTCAAACAGCGTTTCCTGCGACTCGGCCACGTTTGTACATATAACGCTAAGGTTTGCACCCGCGGACTTTATTTTATAATTTGAGTCAGTCATTTTAGAAGTGGGTTTTCTGAGTCCTTTCTTAGTTCCGTTAAGACGAGGAGTCACTGATCCCAACAAACGCTTCCCCGTTTCAGTCGCCATCTGCGCGGTTATCTGGGCAAATGTTGGCCTGCTCGAGTATGATGTATTATCTACCGGCTCTTCGGCAGTAACCTCTAAGTCGGGTAACGACGGTGCCTTTATGACGTTTATTATCAGTTCATTCAGTTTTTGTATACTGGATTCCATTCCATTTAGGCGCGTTTCAATATCATATTCAGGGGTTTTCGCCGCCGAGGCTGACGATGTTGATTTGGCCTCGCAAACCAGAAAAACATAACAGACACCAGGACAAATATTTCCATTAATAATCGACACTAAATCCGAGGTCAGCGATTTGTCGCATTTTGCATGCACTTTCAACAAACAGGCGTAACACGTGACAGATCTGGCCTTAGGACTTACCGACTTTCGACAAACCGTGCACATGCAACCGTGCACAACAACTAACTAATACCTCAGACAATGTCCTCCGCACATTGGTACATCTCAAAACAAACAATCTTCCGGAGCTGACGAAATTACCGCGCTTTTTCTCAAAATCTGTGCTTATACTTTGTGTACGTCCTTCTCCTACTTGATTAACCTCTCTTTAACCCAAACTTTCGTTCCCTGTGATTGGAAGAATGTCATCATTACCTCCATCCACAAAGGAGGAAACCATTTCGAAGTATCCAACTATCGACCAGTAACACTACTACCGGTGATCTCTAAAGTGATGTAGCGCCTCGTAGCAAACAGCATCACAAAACATCTGGAAGACAATTGCTCGCTCGCAGTCGAACAACACGGCTTCAGAAAAAGACACTCTTGCCTTTAAACCTGCTGCTCGCCTTGGATGACTGGACACAAGCTGTAGACAAATGTCTCACCATACAAGCGTGCTATCTTGATATGTCAAATGCATTCGATCTTGTCAATCACAGTATGTTACTACAAAAAATGGAGCAATGTCGCATCAATGGTTCATTATTAGCCTGGTTGGAGGATTATCTCCGCGTCACTCAAGTAAGGGTTGATGGTGCTTTGTCACGACACATTGCAGTAACTAGTGGTGTGTCTCAGGGATCAGTGCTTGAACCAATTCTGTTCCTGATCTATGGAAACGCCTTGCTTAAACTTATCTGCTGCTATTCTTGTTAATCGCGTATGATATCAAGCTGTGGACACTAGTACTCACAACCGAGCATTGCAGACTGCTTAGCTGGACTTGGTTCCCACATTATTGAAAGCACTGACAAGGAAAAGGACTTGGGTGTGTGGGTGAGCAGCACTTTGAAACCGTCACATAACGCCACAGCTGTATATGAAAAGACGTCAAGAGTACTGCTTCTGCAAAAACGTGTGTTCGAAAGTTTCACGAATCAAACTGTTCCGCGAATAATAAATAGGTACTTAAAGCCAGCCAGGCTTGGTCAGCCTGGCTACAGAAGGACATCAGCCTCTCGCAGAGAATATATCATCGGAACACCAAGTTCGTGTGTGGTTCAGACAATAACGAATGTCACTTTTTTGAAGCGAAGCGAAGTGCGAAGCGAATTTTCGAAATGCCCTAACTGCCTTTCGCAATGGCGAATAGTATCAAAACGAATATCCGAAGTGCACTTCGCAATGGCGAAGCGAAGTGTGCAAGTTTGAGTAAACTACGGAATATTCGACTGATTTTACGACTGTTCGAAAGAGCTCGAACTTCTACGTCGCTTGACACCTTGGACCACAAAATCGGATCCAATTTCGAGGAGCTACGCGGCTTTTTACCCATACTACACTAGGCGCGATTTTTCACTCAACCAGTTCGTTTCATCCGCTGCAAAACCCATCTACACATCATACGGACGAACACGAGCATACTCACTTACCCGAACCATCAATCGATAATTTTTCGCTCCGGTGCCATGACCTCACAAACAAAGTCCATTGACAGCGGTCACGTGTGCAAACTTTGTCGGAAGGCGGTAAGCCGCAAAGCCCGACAGGCTAATTGTTTTGTTTGTTGTGAGAAGGTTCATATGAAGTGCGATGCTACTTTGACCGTCGATGCCCTTACGGTTATCAATGTAGACGAAATTCCAGGAGTTTGCTACATCTGTCAGATATGCAGATTTCAATCGAGAAATTGTACGAAGACAACTGTGAGCTCAGAGACCGACGCGGATACGAAAATTTTATGTTCAGAGAGTAGTGTACAAATAATCGAAGGTCTGCTAAACGAGCTACTGATTGGTAAACTCGGATCTAGAGCAGATTGTGAACATCATGTCTCTTTCCCGGTTATAGAAAGGCAGCAAACCGAAAAAGGTATTGATCAACCTGTACACAAGCGCCCACATAAGTCGAAACACTTTTCTGACATAAACTCCTCTGGCACTAAAATGGTTACGAAGACCAAAATGCCTGCTCATCGGGAGGTTGCGCTCAAGCAATCGGTTTAAACTCCTAATGTTGCCGCCCCAAAGATCGCAAAAAAATCTTTCTGTAATCTGTACCAACATACAGGAGTCTAGCGAGACACTTCTGGAGAATAGACAGCGATACGACCTAAAACAATGGTCCAAATTTGTTACGTTGTCGGGGTTGGAAACGATAAAACCTTCAGCTGTTACACGTTTGGTTCGCCACCAAAACTCCCACACTTCGGCGAAGCGCGGCTACTAAAAGTAACACTAACAGTGAGAGGGATATGGAGATTGTTCTTTTGAATTCTTACTTGTTACTTGACATACGTACGGGAAATACTCGAATCTACGCCGATATACCCTGGTGGGAAAGAAAAGAAGGCGGAGACGTCCGAAATAAAATCAATGAGCGCAGTCTGAACCTTCTAGGCGTTCCAGAGGCTACTAGTACAACAGATGCCGCGAAACAACAACAACACGACTATAATTAGTGGTTATACGTTGCAGAAGCGATTGGAGCACGCAAAAGTGTTGTCACGAATATCTTCAGGATACCGAGGTCATGAAACTGCAAAGGCGTTGGACCAACCCCTTTAAAACTCACTTTCTTAACTTCTACCATGACAGACTTTGACAGACAAAATTGGAAAATACACAGTAGAGACAGGGCAGTATCATTGTCCTTTGGGGCTAAGTGACCATCTGGTGTTGTCCTTCGAATTCTTGTGCAACGCCATAAGGGCGTCGTACGACGTTAAGTTCATTAGGAGATTCGATTACTTCGGCCTTCGCGGTGCCATTGCGATTATGGAGGAAAAACATCTCGATCTTACGAATGCAGAAACTCATTGATCTAGTCTGTTAAGTTATATCGGTACACAACTAGACGAAAATTCTACCTGTGTTCCCAAAAGGAAATCAAGAACATTTTGCTTCAAACTCCGAAGCCGCACTCGGAAGTGGATAGACATGCGAAATTCCGCATAGACTTGACTACTGACTTAATCCCTTGAGTTCCTGGAGGAACATAGGGCCTCGGCAACTTGTCTCCACTTTGGTCTGTCCATAGCAGCCAGTTTGATGTCGTTCCAGTTAAGTCCACACTTGCGGATTTCCTCTTCACACGAGCGCTTCCAAGATAGCCTTGGGCGTCCGACCCGTCTCTTCCCGATTGGGTTCCATACCAGAGCATGACGCATGATGTCATCATAAGGTTTCCGCAAGGTGTGCCCAACCCATCTCCACTTTCTTCTACTGATCTGCTGGGCGATCGGGTCCTCAGCAGCAATCTGCCACAGGTCTTGATTCCTTATCTTTTCTGGCCATTTTACCCCAATAATTCGACGAAGGCAATTATTGTGGCAGATTGCTGCTGAGGACCCGATCGCCCAGCAGATCAGTAGAAGAAAGTGGAGATGGGTTGGGCACACCTTGCGGTGAGAGGAATGGTATCGATTGGAAGGAATCCGAGTATTTGGAGGATCTGAAATACGCTGATGATGTCTGCTTGATATCACGTGACCCCCAACGTCTTCAGAGAAAGACCGATAGACTAGCACACTTTGCTTCATATGCAGGACTACGCGTGAATACCGAAAAACAGAAGTCCTCTGTGTGCTAACTGATGAGCACCCATCAATCACCATCAATGGTAAAGCAGTCAAAGACGTCACGCACATGGGCTGCACATAAAATAACACGAACAGACGCATCTTGGGAACACTTTCGTAGTTTTCTTAACAAGGTGACGTCCTTAATTCGAGAAGACAAGCAATATCACAATTGGAAGCTGATCGACCAGATATAACGACATCCTAAGCTGCTGTACACCATCATAAACACCGCGACCAAGGTTAAACCAGGTGTATTTCCTATACGGACAGAAAACGGAATTAATGATAATGTCGAGGATACATCTGAGGTATATCCTATGGTTGTGCGGAAGCATTTACGCGGGCTGGACGTTCGCAAATCACCAGGAGAGGATGGAATAACACCTGCTGTTCTGAAGTCATGCGAGCTGGAGCTTTGTGGCCCACTATGTGGTCTATTCAGGCACTCATTGAATACGGGAACCGTACTAAATCAATGGAAAATCGGTGTTATCACACCAATTTACAAAGGCGGCAGTCGTTCTGGTCACGCAAATTACCGCCCCGTGACGCTTCTTTCAGCGGTTTCTAAAATTTTGGAACGCCTAGTGTGTGAAAGACTTGTTGAACATCTCGAGAACCATCAGCTAATAACTTTTTACGAAACCTTATGTTGAGAACTACTGCGTTGGCCCCTACATATTGATGTCTATATTTTTAACGCACGGAAATACCGTCCATCCAAAGATTCTTTTCCCTCAGTCTGTGTCGCCATTGGGGATTATTTTTGCTCCACATATGAAGAACATGGATATGATCATACAAGTAACGATTTTTTTTACAATTTTTATACATATATCCTATGGTACTGTATTACAATTAGCTTTTTTAACCATAAATCTTGAATCTTGAATATCTTCGACTCTCGCTACCGCCGTCTTAGAGGTGATTTGATTCATATGTTAAATACATTGCATACCACAAACCACACCCTGAACAAACTATTCACAAGACTACTACGCTGAACCAGCCGGTGTCATGATTACACAGTACTTATTCCCGACTCTATACTGAATTGTCGAATGTATTCTTATTCTGCACGTGTATGTTTCACCTGGAATTCCCTAACCTCTAATGTCGCACGCTCACCCAACTTGGATATATTCAAATCTAACTTGGACAATTTCATGTCGACACATCCAAACATTGAACCTATATAATCTACACAATTACAGCTTTGAACGTTGAACCCACGCATCGAAGTTAACTATACATCTTGACCACATGGATTTACATGTGCCGTCCAACCGGTCGAAAACAGTTTCTGCCCTATGGACTTTAAACTGATTCCTGAACTGCTCTGTAAGCAAACAAATCCCGTTTCTGCTACTTATGTTATTCGTAATCCCCATCTTATTTTGTAAAGCTATATGCTTTTTAGACCATTAAATCAAATCAAATTGAATTGAATCAGGAGCAAACATCAAGAGAGTTGGAAAATTCATATGCACATTACAAGTTGGTAAACGAATATGGATACGCCATTTCAATCATCTGAGACCACGAAAGGGTAAGTTGAAGAACGCAAATCTCTCATGAGATACGATTACCCTAGAAATCGTAACTGAAACAGGAACCAGAGCAAAACATCTTAAAGAAATACCAAGCAGTACGTCACCTACAAGACGCTGGTTTTCAACTTGCACCAGGCCATCGATCACTCGTTTATCTGTCAACTCACGACTGAGCCAACAGTAACGATTCACAGATACAACAGTGCTAAAATATACAATTTGCAATTTCGTTTGCATCTAACGTCTCATGCACTGCATGAGGATAGAATAAGAATAAGAAGAAGAAGAAGAAGAAAGAAGAAGAAGAAAAATGGCAGACCGTGGCTAGATTGCACCATATTTTCTATGGCTGCCCGGCTTGAGGTTCACAGAAACCGCGAACGATCTCTCCCACTTTCGAAAGCAGCCAGCACGAAGTTAAATACAACTTCGGTAGCGCGTCAATAGATCATTTTTGAATTTACAGCTTAACCCAAATCCGCTTTTGCCATGATAAACCAAAGAGCTACTGAATACGGCATTCCACCCACTTTGATATTTCGGTGAATTTTATTCCAGTCTGCCGACTGGTAGTCATTTTGTCGCTATCCAAACGCCGAACAGCAACATAAACCGTGATCACAACTTTTATTCAGTCCTTGCATGCATTCCGTGAAACATTTCAAACCAAGAAATATTTTAGTCACTAAATGAAAATATTCCCAAATGAAAGTTCCAAAATTATATTTTGAGCAATAATACGTTGCCCTCAGATTACTGAACTCCACCAGTTATTCCGTTTATACATATGAGATTAAAACGTGAAATTGCCGAAATATGTTATTCAGACAGACATTTATCCACCCTAATTTATAGTTGGAACATATTTTACATCTACTTCGAAGAAACTATATTCATAACTCAGAACTCAGAACTCAGAAAATTTTATGGTAAAAAAAGCATTAAGCTTAACAATAACCATAGGATGACAAGGTATATGAAATATATAAAAAATAAATATAAAATATCTCAAAAATCAATAGGGACACTCGCATACCGCATGGTTCGTCATAAACTCATCGAGTTTGGAAGCGAAAACCTCAACAGATTCTGATCGTGTGATTTCTTCAGGCAAATATTTCCAAGTGAAACAAATTCTTACCGAGAAAAAAATACGACGTATATCCAATGGAGAATGCGGAATGGTTAATGCCTTTGAATGTGTTCGTGTTCGAGTAAGGTCATTAGGCTTTAGCATGGGTTTGAGGGAATGGTTTACAGAATGCAGGATTTTGAATGTCAACATAAGGTCACTACGTATCCGCCGTTGGTTAAAATCGTGTAGATTCAGTTTTAACATTCGCTCTGTGAAAGGCAAATTTCTGTACCGGGAGACCAACTTTGTAGCACGATGATAATGCGTAGTCGATATCCTTCCTCAGCTATGGTGCCCAGGCTTGGATGAAATATTCCATAACAGGACGTATATACGTGTCAATTACCCGGAGTAGGGTTTCGGGCATGACAATCCGGAATATTCTTTTGAGAAGACTCAACGTACGGCAAGCTTTATTGTACACCATCCGGCAATGCTGTCCAGGCTTAAGGTTAAACGAAACCCAGATACCAAGATCTTTTTCTGCTGTGATTCAGACGAGATCTTGCGTGCCAAGCTGATACGTGTGGTGCAGAGATTTTCCAAGCTGCAGCATTTTACATTTCGCAGGGTTAAATGGTAACTCATTTAACTGGGACCAACGAAATAAGATGCTTAGATCCCGCTGTAATGCCATAAGTCATTAACAGACCTGACACGTTTCCATATTTTAATATAATCGGCAAATAGTATCAAGTTGCATCCAATATTCTCTACTATATCGTTCATACACACCAAGACTAGAAGAGGTCCAAGCACCGAGCCTTGCGGAACTCCACTCGTGACGTCTATTTTTCTAGATAAGGTGCTGCCAACGCGAACTTGGACGTGTCTATCAGTAAGATTGTCCCTTATCCAATTTAGCAATATTCCCGTTATTCCATAAGATTCCAGCTTTTTGATTAAGATGTCATGGTTGACTCTATCGAAAGCTTTGGAAATATCGATGTAGCAAGCATGTAAAGCCTCACCTTCGTCTAGTGCCTTGCTCCAAACCTCGAACGTTGTAAGAAGGTTAGATAAACAGCAACGATCTCTTCGAATACCGTGTTGTGCTGCGGTCAAAATGTTTTGGTTTTCAAAATGTTCTCTTATGCATGCAGTCACAATGCGTTCCATTAATTTAGAGATCACCGGAAGTGACGTTACCGGTCTATAGTTTGCTGTGTCTGATCGGCTACCGCCTTTTTAAATAGGAGTTATCATCCCTGCTTTCCCTTGCCGTGGTATTTTTCCTTAATCTAAGCTAAGATTGAATATGCGAGTGAGAGGAGCAGACAAAAAAACGCGACACCTGCGAAGTATGGTGGGGGTAATTTTGTCTGCGCCTGGGGACTTCTTTTCGTTTAGTTGACAAAGTTCCCGCACAACCATGTATTCGTTGATAGTCATTTCACTAAGTAATTCGAAATGTGGCAAATTTGGTGAAACTTGATATGGGTAGCAACGCTTTGGGTTGAAGACAAATGAGTAAAACGTTGCTAAAGCATCAGCGGTATCTTGGGCAGTGTGGGTCAATCCATTAGGTGTTAGTACAGAGAATACACCTGGTTTGATCTTTTTTTCAAGATTCAAGATTCAAGATTTATGGGTAAAAAAGCAAATTGCTGTACAATACCATAGGATATACGTATAAAAAATTATTTAAAAAAAATCGTTACTTGTATGATCATGTCCATGTTCTTCATAGGTGGAGCAAAAATAATCCTCAATGGCAACACAGACTGAGGGAAAAGAATCTTTGGATGGACGGTAGTTCCGTGCGTTAAAATTTATAGACATCAATATGTAGGGGCCAACGCAGTAGTTCTCAACATAAGGTTTCGTAACCTTTGTTTAAAGATGTGCTCGTTCGCTGAGGTAACAATATCTGTCGGCAAGCTATTCCACAAGAAGCATACACGAACAGCGAAGAAGTGACGACGACGATTCCATCGTGAGTGTGGGATTTGAAGGGTCAAAGGGTGGCTGTGTGTGGGGACAACGGAACCCAACTTGAATAGGTGTTTGAGAAGGTGGGATTTCGCGTAGATGATTCGATATGTCAGAGTGAGGTCGTGTAGGATACGTCTGCGCTCGAGGGTGCACAGTCCAAGTCTGGTCAGTCGCTGTTCAAAGGGTAAATTATTCAATCTGGTAACCATTTTGGTTGGCTTGTGATAAATTCGTTCGAGGAGCGAGATGTTTTTTCCATCCATGGCGTCCAAGCTTGTACAGCGTTAGTCAACGACAGATGTATGTAAGTGTTTAGTAATTCGCGAGTGAGTGTGGTGGGAAACGTCCGAAAATGAGTTTTAGTAAACCGAGCAAGCCGCACGCACGCTTGTAGACGGTTTCGCACTGTAGGCTGTTCTTCAAATTACCGGACACCAAGATTCCGAGATCTTTTTGTGATGTACTCCATTCAAGCGGGTGGCTGCCAAGTGTATAGGTAAAGGGAAAGGGTTTTCCGACTTGCAACATTTTGCACTTGCGGAAATTAAATGGCAGTTTGTTTTGGATTGACCACTGGTGCAGCTTATTCAAATCTCCTTGCAGAACTTGACAGTCCTCGATAGAGTTGACCTTCGTCCAGATTTTTACATCGTCTGCGAATAAAACAAGCTTACATGCTAGTAAGTTCGGTAGATCGTTTATAAATATGAGAAACAGTATCGGACCGAGAACCGAACCCTGAGGGACTCCGCTCGTGGCTTCAATTGTTCGAGAAGTTTCACCATCTATTTTGACTTTTACTTTGCGTCCAGACAGGTAACTTGTGAACCATGTTAGTAGGTTTCCGATGACGCCAACATTCTGCAGCTTCTGAAGCAGTAAGGAGTGATTCACTCTGTCGAATGCTTTAGATATATCTAAGTAACCGGCATGGACGGAACCCCCTTGGTCTAGTGCTTGCGTCCAGTCATTTAGAGTCGTGAGCAAGTTAGACAGGCATGAATATGTTTTCCTAAATCCGTGTTGTGTGAAAGTTATTAGCTGATGGTTCTCGAGATGTTCAACAAGTCTTTCACACACTAGGCGTTCCAAAATTTTAGAAACCGCTGAAAGAAGCGTCACGGGGCGGTAATTTGCGGGACCAGAACGACTGCCGCCTTTGTAAATTGGTGTCATAACACCGATTTTCCATTGATTTGGTACGGTTCACGTATTCAATGAGTGCCTGAATAGACCACATAGTGGGCCACAAAGCTCCAGCTCGCATGACTTCAGAACAGCAGGTGTTATTCCATCCTCTCCTGGTGATTTGCGAACGTCCAGCCCGCGTAAATGCTTCCGCACAACCGTAGGATTTACCTCGATGTTGCTAAGACATTCGACTTGTAGTGGGCGTAGCAAAGACGTCAGCGTTGACACGTTCTTTGGACAAAATACTTGCGCATAAAATGATATTAGTGCATCAGCTGTATCCTTGACATTATCAGTCAGTCAGTTCTATGTCTTTATAGGAAATACACCTGTTTTAACCTTGGTCGCGGTGTTTACGACGGTGTACAGCAACTTAGGATGTCGTTCCATCTGATCGATCAGCTTCCAATGATGATATTGCTTGTCTTCTCGAATTAAGGACGTCACCTTGTTAAGAAAACTACGAAAGTGTTTCCAAGGTGCGTCTGTTCGTGTTATTTTATGTGCAGCCCATGCGGAGTTTCGCATGGCTATCCACTTCCGAGTGCGGCTTCGGAGTTTGAAGCAAAATGTTCTTGATTTCCTTTTGGGAACACATGTAGAATTTTCGTCTAGTTTTGTACCAATATAACTTAACTGACTAGAAAAATGAGTATCTGCATTCGTGAGATCGAGATGTTTTTCCTCCATAATCGTAATGGCACTGCGAAGGCCGAAGTAATCGACTCTCCTGATGAACTTACCGTCGCCCGACTCCCTTCTGGCGTTGCACACGAATTTGAAGGACAACACAAGATATTCACTTAGCCCCAAAAGAATATGATACTGTACTGACTCCACTGCTGTTGCTTCGGAGGTTAAAACCAGATCTAGAACTGATGATTCATTGAGGCACCTTTGTCGAGTGAATGAATGGACATGGTTGTATAGGGGAGTAAAAGTGACTATCTCACGGAATTTGTACTCAAGAGATTGCTGAGTATGCACACTTTTGGTGTAGAGATGTGGGACGTTAAAATTACCCATTATTAACAATTGGCATCCTCTAAGGTTTCCAGCGTTGCTAATCATTTGTAACAACGTTTCATTGTGGGCATCGAAGGAGTTGGGCGAGCGGTAGATCACACCAAGTATACAGTTCTCTCCAGTTTCCAAGCGAAGGTTACCCCACATGGTGTCCTCTAGCTCAAACCTTGTGTCAGGTACAGCTGTGCATTGAAGACGTTCGTTATAATACAAAGCAACTCCACCACCTGATCTTGAAAGGACTCGTCGAAGTAGGATCATGTTTGGAAGTGCCAGCTGGCAATCGTTCATCTGATCGTAAAACCATGTTTCGATAACAGCAATGATGTCAGCAGAAAACTGAGCGTTATAATGGGATAATTCGGCGATTTTGTTCCGCAAGCACTGTGCATTTGTGTATAGGCATTTAACAGTGGTTTTCGTGTGTAGCGAGCCTATGCGGATGATGTTTGTATGTCCGACCCCATGAGAGCCGGACCATTGCAGTTTTTTGAAACAACTTCCGAGTTTAGTCTGTCCGTGACTTCGCACGGCGTGGCTGCAGCTTGTGTTTTGGAGGCAGCCTTCAGTATGCTGAGTCTGAGGTCATTTGGGATATTATTCCTGTGTATTTTCCAATTTTGTCTGACAAAGGCTGTCATAGCAGAAGTTAGGAAAGTGAGTTTTAAAGTGGGTGGTCCATCGCCTTTGTAGTTTGATGACCTCGGTATCCTGAAGGTATTTGCGACAACACTTTCACGTGCTTCAATCGCTTCTGCAACGTATAACCAATGTTTATAGTCGTGTTGTTGTTGTTGATTCGCGGCCTCTGCTGTACTGGTAGCCTCTGGAACGCCTAGAACGTTCAGGCTGCGCTCATTGATTTTATTTCGGACGTCTCCGCCTTCTTTTCTTTCCCACCAGGGTATATCAGCGTAGATTCGAGTATTTCCCGTACGTATGTCACATAACAAGTAAGAATTCAAAAGAATAATCTCCATATCCCTCTCACTGTTTATTGTTACTTTTGGTAACCGCGCTTCGCCGAAGTGTGGGAAGCTTTGCTGGCTGGTAACAGCTGAAGGTTTTATCTTTTCCAACCCCATCAACGTAGAAAGTTTGGACCATTGTTCTAGGTCGTATCGTTGTCTATTCGCCAGAAGTGTCTCGCTAGACTCCTGTATGTTGGTACAGATTACAGAGAGATTTTTTGCGATCTTTGGGGCGGCAACATTAGGTGTTAAAACCAATTGTTTGAGCGGAACCTCCCGATGAGCAGGCATTTTGGTCTTCGTAACCATTTTAGTGCCAGAGGAGTTCGCGTCAGAAAAGTGTTTCGAATTATGTGATCGTTCATTGGCTATCTTGTAAAGAAGCTTAGGATTCTTTTTCATTCTCTTAAGCAAGTTCCATTGAAATTGCATGCGATCCTCTCTTACAAGAGTCGTGACTTTATTCCGTATCTTACAGAATCGCTTCCAAGTTGCTTCCGTACCAAACTTCTTATGAGTTACCCAAGACTCTCGCTTAACAGCTAACCATTTCTTAGTTCTACTCCGAATAACATACTGGTTGTTGTAGCTGCATTTGTGTGGTACAAAAATTGAGTTTTCGTAAATCTTCGAATTCAGGTAATTTAGAAACGAACATGTAAGTTGGAATAAAATACAAAAAATACGTACATCTAGAAGTATTGTGCAGCTTTTAGCCTCATAATATAATTCTTCAATCGCGAATCCTTATTTTATAGCACGAAATTGAAATATTGTTTTGTAGGGTCATGCATATTTAATACTAAATTTTAAATTATACAACTTTTTAAAACTATTTGATAATCTAAATGACGTGACCTCGCTCTATGTTATCCCTTGGGCAACAATTCATGTCATGCTTTGTCCCAAATAAGGTGAATACATTTTTTATTCATTTGCACACAAATAATTGTATTTAGGGGCGTGTGAAAATTACCACACTTTGTTTTATGTGAGAGGATATGACCTTAGCCTCTAATGAATTTGAGAATTTGCAATTTGGCCTCAAGGATTTCTGTAAAAATAACGTTTAAAATTATCTTGAAATAAACAATTTATTTGAAATTTCTTCGCCCAGTCGAGATTCTTCTAGATTAACTGTACCCCTACAACTTCATGACGGAAAATCACGGAAAACCTGGCGCAGAGTTTAAGCTGGATATATGTTTATCATCAAATGCGTGCTTCTATTAAATCTACTTTACCGACTTACCGTGAATCAGTCAGCGATTATTCATTTGACAGTTTTTTCTGATAGTAGGAACAGTATTTAAGAATGACTCAAACGTATACAGTTATAAAAAGTTCCATTCTCCAAGATTCAATGAGTATATTAACAGAACAGTCTTTTAAATTAATCTCGACAATTCACTAGAATCATGTTGTTACTCCGAGCAAAACAATATATAACACGGAGGTCTTGTGTATGTTGAACAGCCTTCGGCAGTTAAGGAATAGAAATCAAGCCAGCGGATTAGTTTTTGAGAATTATATTTCCTTAATTTATATGCATACGCAGTAGCTAACTCGCTTTTATTCAAAATAACTGTAACAACGGGTAGACTATTGAAAATCTATACACAGATTGCGATTAGATTCTCTGCAACTTGCGATTTCAACCCATCATTTTGGACTCTCGTTCCATGAATTGGATTATCCCATGCTAATTATGAAATAGCGAAATCGTTTTCCGTCATAAAACACACAATTCAAACTTTCAGAAGGTATCGGCGATTGAGTGTTGGCTATTATATTTTACATCGTCGAAATACTGTGTGGAGTTATTGAAAATTCGACGCTCAGTGGTAATTCAAGATAATTCAATGTTTTTAATAGTCAAAAGATAATCCAGCTTAAAAATGATGATGGGCTGGTAAAAATTAAAATTTTGTTCTATAAAAACAAGATAAGTAATTATATTTAACAATTTATATTTAGTTGGGAAACGGATTATTCAATAAAAGTTTAATGTATGGTGTATGCTTGAATACTCATTCGCTTTTGCCATCTGATTCGCCTTTCTGCTACAACGATGGTTATTGTGAAAACGATTTCCAGAAAGATCTTCGGGTTATGATTACGCAAATGCACCTCCATTTCGTGCCTATAAGTTATTGTAGGTAAATTAATCCTTGTATGTTAGCGACAACTCATTAATTTCTTTTTCGATAGAAGCAAAACGTAAGTTGAGTCCGTTACTAACAAGAATGGAGGATGCTCCCGCACATTCTCAGGTTTTCATAGAGTTTGTTCACAGCGATTTAGATTCGGTTAGCAATAATTCGTATTTGACATAAAATAGCAAGTAGATTATCATTTACAGTTCAAAATGATGCACAGAAAAAGAGGTTTTTGAAAATAGCATGTAAGTGTTGACGTCTTTATTTAGATTTCATTCATCAATAAATATGGCGGGGCATGTGTTCCTTATCATTTAGTTTACACTATCCATAATCCACAACGTCGCAGATGAGAATATTTGCGATGCCTTTTACTTTTAAATGAGAGATTCAGATTTAGCAACAGAATGAACATTCGCTGGAACTCAGCAGGAATATGATCATTTGAACAATGACGATAGTACAAGAGTTCAAATAAACGTTCTTCAAAAAAGCGTAAGCAATCGACAGAGAATTCTTCCTTATATTACAAACGTCTTACTCACGTGAATACGGTCGTCTCAAAGGCAAACGCTATCATAAAATCATACGCTCTACGGTCGTTTACTAAAGTGTAATTTTATGAGTTACAGACCGGTGGAATTGAATAATTTAGAATCAAGTTTTTATTTTGTAAAAGCTATTGATTTACATGTACCTTTAGATGAAACCTATAAAAAACACAAGTTTTTGGGATGAGCCCTCATTTCAAAAATATTCTAATGGGGTGCGTCTCATATAGCCTATGACAACCAAGCCCAGTTCCTATCCTGCACGCGTGGAACTGTGTCACTCGCGGATCTGCGTTAACTGACATGAGACAGGACATCGGAGGCTGACTGGCGCCTCAAAACCACTAATATAGGAAGCGTGCTCCTCACCAGATCATATCAAACGCAAACTGCGACACTGATCGTTCTTCTGGTTTCTGCAGATCTGAAGCTTTCCCAGTTAAGATTTCACCGCAACAAATTATCAGGTAATCCAAGGATAGACGTCACCCGAGTGTGCGAACCTAATCTAGCTGCGCGATTCGAAAAAGCTTTCACATCAGAGTTCAACAAGACAACTCCACGCGAAACATCCAGCCATTTATCATCTATATACTCATCATAATCTTGATGAGTACAATAAAGCATTCGAACGCTTAGCGAATGGGATAGCTCAACCAAACCTTAGATCGTCAAATGCTCTAGAAAAGTGTTTTACAACCTCTTCAATATTTGCTTCATCAATGCTGAAAGGAGGAGTGTGGCCCACAAGAGATGCAAGACACAAATATCAGCACGCTATTTAAGAATTAGGGTTATATACGCGACTGCAACAATTGCAGAGGAATGTCGCTTCTGAATGTTTTAGGCGAATTTCATGCTAGTCTTACAAATCCGGCTAAACGTTTTGGCAGACATTGTTTACTCAGAATCACAATGTGGCTTCCGCCAAGAAAATCAACCGTTGTCATGATCTTCACCCAAGACAAGTTAACCAACAGTGTCTGGAACAACGTATGCCATTATATGCTGTTTATATTGATTTAACGAAGGCATTCGACTGCGTCAAACTCGTTATGTCGTTTCACTCATCAATTCTAACGGTTTCAGTTCAGAATACTTTGAAATTCGCAAACAAGGGTGTGTTCTTGCTCCAACGTTGATTAGCATTCTCTTTACTCTGCTTCTGAATTACGCAAAGTGATGGCAAGCTTTTAAACCTGAACTGGTTAAGATCACAAACCAAGGCTTATCCGTGACCAGCGGTTTGTCAACGATGCAGCCAACAAGTCTCACTTCCAAGAATACGTCCAGCTGGAATGGACCGTTTTTCGTCGACATCCAAAGACTTATGGCTGACAATCAGCATGATCAAGACCAAAGTACTTGGAAAAGGGATTGTATCGCCACCTATCATCACTGTCTGAAGCTGAAAGCTTCAACCAGTACATCATTTGGCATATCTTGGTTCAACCATTGCCGATAACCTCTAGCTACACACGGAGATTATTAGGCCGATTGGCAGAGCAGCTGTCATTTTGTCCCGATTGAACTTTCGCGTTTGGGTTAACCGCATGTTGACTGTAAAGACACAGATGATGGTATGCAGTGGGTGCGTATTAAATGATTTAGTGTACGGCAGTGAAACCTGGAATACCCACGCAAGAAACGAATGGAAACTGAATGCTTTCCATCTGCTGTATCTGTATC
Source organism: Atriophallophorus winterbourni (assembly GCA_013407085.1). NCBI lineage: Eukaryota > Metazoa > Platyhelminthes > Trematoda > Plagiorchiida > Microphallidae > Atriophallophorus > Atriophallophorus winterbourni. Next base: position 17,658 of record JACCGJ010022302.1, read on the forward strand.
TGTAAGATACAGCATCCGCTGTATCTTAAATATATCGTGGATGGACAAAGTGGCTAATGCTGAAGTGCTGTCAAAGTATGGTCTACAGAGCATATTCACCTCAATACGGCAGCGCCGCTTGCGGTGGCTTGACCACGTCTACAGAATGGAAAATGGTCGTATTCCAAAATATCTACTATATGGTGAGTTGCATTCAGGAATTCGACCAATGGGCAGACCGCACCCGCGGTACATAGAGGTTTGCATAAGATAGAAATCTCTTGGCTTTGACCCCGCAAGTTAGGAAGAAATTGCTCTTGTCCGTGCACATTGGAGTCATTGTGTAAAATGTAGTCTGCTAGCTGTATAGGAGCAGATACAGCTCTTTGCTGCTGAATGTTAATCAGGCCATCGGCGTGCAACTGACGCCCTACAACCGAGTTCTACTTTTCGTTGCAAGCGCTGCGGGAGAGATTGTTCCTCGCGAGTCAGTTTGTTCATTCATTCGAAAAGCTGTGGAACTTGAAAATTCATGCGATTATTATGTACATCAATGGTCGACATCGACCGATGGAGGACAACAACTGCAGGAGCTTTTACAATTTATATTGCGGTAAGCTGTTCTTATTGTAGTTGATTTAGTATTTGATTGGAAATTAGTTCCGTGTGGGATTGCTCGGCTTTACAAAATGACTTAAACTTTGGACTTACAATCAGCCCGAGCAAGACCCAAGTCCTTGTACAAGGGATTGTATCGCCTCACATGATCACTGTTGGAGACCTTTAGCTTGAACCAGTACATCATTTCACATATCTTGGTTCAACCGTTGCGGATAACCTCTAGCTAGACACGGAGATTGATAAGAGGTTTGGAAGAGCAGCTGTCATTTTTTCCCGATTGAACTCTCTTGTTTTGGGTAACCGCAAATTGACTGTTAAGACAAAGATAGGGTATAGAGCGCATGCGTACGAAATGCGTTACTGTACGGCAGTGAAACCAGGACCACCCACGCAATACACGAACAGAAGCTGAATGCTTTGTATTTACGAAGTGTCCGTTAAATCTTGAAAATATCCTGGATGGACAAATTAAATAACGCTTAAGTGCTTTCAAACGCTGGTATTCAGAACATGTTCACCATACTAGGACAGCCGTGGCTTGGCCAAAATTGTTGTTGTTGGTCTCCTTCGGTTGTTGTAGACCATGGATGTACATCACAATCGCATGAATTTTATCCACTACAATATTCCGAATGACTAAACAGTCCGATTTGGGAGGAACGATCTCTTTTGCAGCGCTTGCAACGATGATTAGAACTCGAATCAATAGCGTCAGTTGAACGCCGGTGACATAATCTACGTTCAGCAGCAAAGAGCTGTACATGATCCACCTCAGCTTACAGACGACGCTTTACACAATGCCTCCAATGTGAGCAGTCACGAGCAAGTTCTTCCCAATTCGAGTGGTCAATGTCAAAAGCTTTTATATCTCTTTGCAAACGTATTTTTACCGCAAGTGCGGTCTGCCCAATGGTCGAATTCCTGAGTGCAACTCACCATCTTTCGGAATACGACCATTTTCCATTCTGCAGACGTGGTCAAGCCAACGCAGACGGCCCTGTGAAGATGAACTGTAGACCAGCTTTTGGAAGCACTTCAGCATTAGTCATTTTGTCTATGCTGGATATGTTGTAGTTAAGAAGGATGATTCGTGGATAGAAGGCATTCAGCTTCCGTTCGTGTCTTTCCTGTTGTTCTGGATTCCCAGCCGTACAGTAAAGCATTTATTATGCACGCGCTGTATACCATCATTTTTGTCCTGAAAGTTACCTTGCGGTTACCCAAAACAAGAGAGTTCAATCGGGACAACATGACAGCTGCTCTTCCAATCCGCTTATCAATCTCCGTGTCTAGCGATAGGTTATCCACAATGGTTGAAACAATATATGTCACATGATGTACCGGTTCAAGCAGATAGTTACCAACAGCGATGAGGCGATACAATCCCTTGACCAAGGACTTTGGTCTTGCTCAGGCTGTTTGGTAGCCCAAATTCTTTGCATTCCGATGCAAAAAAATCCATTAGCTAGTGAATGCTTTCTTGGGTGCGATCAATAATTGTTGCATCGTCGGCAAGCAGCATATCACGGATCAGCACGTCCCATGCTTCGTTATGTGCTCTCAACCGGTTCAGGTCGAAAAGCTTGCAATCACTCCGCTTGCGTAGGTTAATGCCTTCTGTTCTCGTCCTAAAAGCGTCCTACATAAACAGAGAAAAGAAAATGCCGAACAGCGTGGGAGTAAGAGCAAGCCCTACTTTGGCGCCTCGGTGAATTTCAAAGGCTTCTGAACTGAAACCGTTATAATTGACTGAGCCCTTCATGTCTGAGTGAATCGAACTAGTACCCCCATACCATCACGTTTACGGCCACACACAAAATTAGAGCAACAATCGGCCTACTATTGTGGACCTTGTTTTGACTTCGAACGCACCAACCATCTAATCAATCGCCAACGAAGCTCCATTGGAACGGAATGATCTTGTCCTTCTCCTGATCGATGAAGTATGCAGTGCATTGAGAGAGAGAGAGACGAGACTAAGTCATCCATTAGGTTGACTTTGGGAGACTCAAAGAGCCACTCTGTGAAATAAACGAATTCAAACTTGATTTCAGTGACTCAAATAACCATTGCAACTCATTGTTGAACTAACTTCAGATGAAACTGCATTCAAACTCTCTGTTCATTGCAATCAAAGATTCCGCACCTTTTGATGTTATGTTCATAGTAGAACCAGAAATGGATTTTACAGAAAAGGCGAGCATGAGCCATGCATCGTGTTGTTGCTACTTTTATAAGTTTTCCAAATACGGAACAGAGGGATCACCTTCTTTCGGCAGGACAAACATCAGTGCCAGCAATGCATGGCGGAAAGAGTGGAATATAATCCAAAATTACTGTTCCAAATTGTAAATGAAAGAACCAAATCGAAACCAGGGCGTTTGTCCGCTCATTACAAAATTAAAAATGACTGTTACAATTCAAGAGACAGCGAATGCTCTAGCGGGTTCTTACTCAGAACAGTAATTATACGATTTTGATATATCAAACTCAGTCGAACCTCTAAGTGGAACAAAAATTTACTAAGTCATTTTGGAACAACACCTACGGCGACTGGATGCATTAAATCCCTGGTTGGAGACAACATTACTCCATACCGAACTTTTCACCCGGAGTCTTCGCGAAGTTTGCGTACCGTTAGCATGGTAAGCTGGTGTGATAACATCAATTAACAATGTCGTTCTTACATACCAAATTACAGACCTGTTGAGCTGCTTCTAACCGAGTATATTTCGAGTCACCTTCGAACAAAATGACTATAATCAGCAGTGCGACATGGGTTTCGCCGAAACGGAACTGGTCTGTCAAATTTGCTCATTAGTCTGAACGATTGGACAACGTCTATTGATCGAGGATACTCGGATAATGTTTGCTTTACTGATGTATCAAAGGCTTCTGACAAGGTCAACCACAGCCTGGTTCTTCAAAAGCTAGTGCAAAACGAGAAGGAGTTAAAAAATATACTTTTATCGACAAACTTGTTACGGGACGGAGGGAAAGAACATCTCTTGTATTTGTTGATAGACCCTCAAGAACATTTTGAACAATCACGAAAATCACACCGTTACTCTCTTAAATTTCACAGAAGCCTCCACCGGTTCATAAATGAAGTGAAAACCAAACCATGATAAACCATACTGGAGATTTGTTAGTAAAACAATCCAAACTAGAAATGCATCGATTATCGTTATTTTCAGAAACGGTGTCATCAAATTACGAAGGCAATGGCAATCTGACGCTATTAACCACAAGTATACTGGACACTGTGCTTAACAATTGGAACAAGCATCGATACAAATTTCTACGTTAGATCAAACTTATAAGGAAACAGAAGAAAGCCAACGATATTCAGTAAGTTTACGAAACTCTTGGAACTAAGAATCGCCATGCCGGTAATATGGATTCATAAAACGGAAGTCAAACGACTCTATAGGATCGGCGATGTAATATACTCATTAACACGAGCCCCACATCTTTTAAACGTACTCAAATTTGCTGCCCAAATATTCATCATCAAACTTATTTTTCCACATCGAACATTACCTACTTGTAAACAAACGCACAATGCTTAAAAACTAAATTACCCGAGTTAATCGAGTTTTTTGAAAAATATTCAGTATTCCAGTCAGTCGTAACCGAATCCGCGTTCAATCTGTATTTAGATGAGGAAGAGATTTCCATTCTAAACATGTACCTTTTTCACTGTGATCGCATAGACCGTTGAAATGGAGGTGTTGCTATTTACTATGATCAAAACCTCGCGTTAAGATGAATCGCAGGCAACGATGTGATACGGGCTGAAAAACTGTCGTGTTAACTTGAATTCGCAACTGGTGAAAAGGATGTTGCAGGCCTGATTTACCGACCCCCGTTATCAGACAAAGCATGCGATGCTCAGCTGGTTGTTTCCGGATATCGCTACAACGTCCTGACCATTGATGACATCAACCCCCGAAATTTACTAAAAAAACAAATTCTAACCGGTGATTTCGTTTATTCAGATTCAGAAGATTCAGATTAACTCCTGAAATCCTGGTGTAAATAGACCCTTCATAAACTTAGTACTTCTATTTTGCTGTGTATGGATGTTATTATACGTGGAAAACTGCTATTCAAAACTCCAAAGGATCCTTCTGAGGCAGTGAAAAGTTTGCCAGGACTTTATATATACCACACAACACTGCTATGAAGACTTCAAGTTACTGGTAATCCACACTCCCAGGTCTTACTCTTCCGTAACCCATAAAGGTTGCTGACATCCCAGAGAGTATGTGAATTCGAAGGAATTATCGAGGTTTAACATTTTACATTTTTGGATGTTGAACGATATGCACTTCCGTATGGAACACGTATGAAGTGCAACCATATCATTTTTTAGAAAATAACAATCTCCTATGGTGCACATGCCGAACCAAACTTCCATGTCATCGGAAAATAAAATGACTTCACTGCGTTCGATTTCAGGTATAGCGTCTGCGATCACCAGAAGGAATGAAGGCTCAGGACTGAGCATTGGGTTACGCCAAATTTAACTTCTACTGGAATAGATAGTGCCCAATCAACTATAACCTTGATAACTCTACTAGCAAACTGATCATGTATCCAGGCCATTAATCTGTCATCAAAAACCCTCGCTGCTCTAATTTCTGTAGCAGTATGCTGTGGTAGCACTATCATCGACAAATCGTTCCATAAATATAGAAACCCCTGGCAATAATGTGAGTGTTCCGTAGTTATACACATCGGATCGTTTCCCGATTTTAGATATCGGAGTGATTAATCCACTTTTTCATTCAATACGGTGTTCTTTCATTAGAACCTGGCGATCCGTTTTTATATAACACGGTTATACTAACCAGGACGCTATGGGCGATCACAGCGATGTCATGTATTGAGATAATTTGTGATCTGAGTGCAGGCATACCCCCACATCAGCGGTCATTTGGGTAGAACACTCTGGAGTAAAACTGAGCGAGAGCGTTTGTGGTTTCGAGAGCGGTGGATGTAGTTCCGTTTGTAGTAAGTAAATCGAAAATCCCAGGCTTTTCCCTCGAATCACATTTAAAGATCTGGAAAAGGAGCATCGTATTTGATACATATTTATACATAAGATTGATTTGATACACATGTTTATCATATTGAATTAGTGTTAATGCGTTTATTTCATTCTATCACGGTGGTGCTTCATAGTGGATATCTTCAATGACATTTTCAATGCTCGTCAAAACAGGATTGAGTATGGACGGTGTGTTTGTTAACCCCAAACGAGTGCTGCTTGAGGTGCGGTTAAATAAAGGCTTTTTCTCAAACATTTCGTAGAATAAATGAGAATTCGACGGTAGAATTTTACTTTTTAGTAAATTTAGGTGGTTGATAACATCAATGATCAGGACGTTGTCGCGATATCTGGAAACAACCAGCTGAGTATCACATGCTTGGTCTGCTAACGGGAGTCGGTAAATCAGGCCTGCAACATCCTTTTCACCAGTTGCTAATTCAAGTTAACACCACAGTTTTTCAGCCCGTTTCACATCGTTGCCTGCGATTTATCTGAACGTGAGGTTTTGATCATAGTAAATAGCAACACCTCCATCTCCACGGTCTATGCGATCACGCTGAAAAAGGCACGTGTTTAGAATAGAAATTTTCTCCTCATCTAAATGCAGATTGAACCCGTTTTCCGTTACGGCCGATTTGAAGTCCTCGCAATGTATAGACAAGTAACGCGGAAGTGGATGCGGTGTGTTGCTATGTGTGATGTAAATGCATCAAATGAGCTTATTTTCTTGATTGTCAATTGTGTTACGAGGTGTATACGTGTTTGGTCACATTTGATTGAACAAGTGATGGTACCAACAGTGGCATCCGCGAGCATCTTTTTTGCGGTTTTTATTCTTATTCAAAACATGTGTATCCTTTTAGTGCTATATCTACGTGATTGGGGCTAAAGCATTGTAGACAGTCATGATGTGAGTTTTTGTAATGGAAGTGCATGTAAATGAGCAGTTTCGTTCACGGTCGTTTGTCCATCCCATTCACAAGTGTTTTGGCACATGTGATTGAACAACTTGTTTGTACAAATCGTGTCAAAATTGGCTTAGAAGCGAAAATTCGATTAGCAATTTTCCAACAGTTAAGCTGTTTTGCATCTAGATGTCACGTACATAATCTTTGCTTTCTGAATAAGCCATATCTATTCTGTATTTGAAACTACCACTTCCAACATGTTAACGAAATAATTAAGAGGACATTGAATTTCCTTTTTGTGGATATTAACACGAGAGGCAACGGATAACAGTCAAACTATAGCGAGAATGTTGTCGATTTTATGGCCTCAGTTTGCGTTTTGGTCTGAAAAATGATTACACGTATCCTCGAATGGCTAGTACTCTAACTCTCGTTTGTTAGACTCCAGCTTATATTCTAATGTTTAGCGACAGACGGCCCTCTCTATTAGGTTTTCGGCTGTATAGGACCAACTGTGAAGCGTGTGGTATTTGTCGGCAAAAGAGAATGATAATGCTAAAGCAAGCATTCGTTATCAACCTTCCTACTCCAAAAATACTCTCAGGATTTTCTAGAATTTGAGCAGACGTTTTAAAGATTATAGTATTTAGATAGCCAGTATAGGCGAACAGCACGATAAACCGTTATAATTCGCTTCGCTTTTTATCAAATGAAGTTATCATTTGCTACAATGTGAATCTGGTGAGTTTAGATGAAACCAAATTAAGAAATTCAGTGATTGCTATTCACTGGAAATGCGTGGCGGCTTACCAATTCGAATTTTGTATTTACTTATCCTAGTAATGGTTTCTCTGGATGTTTGCCCGATATATACTCCCGAGCAACCTTAGCAGTTGATTTTATATACGCAATTCGTCGCGCAGCCAGAAGGTGTTTTATGCTTGAGATGTGTTAATAAGGATCTGAGTGTTCAACCCCTTTGATACGTTACTCGTATACCTGCGTTATTCAAGATTCGACCTATCCCCTCTGACACTTCCTTAACGTAAGGTTGCACGCCATACTTTTTCCGTTTTGGGTGCTGGGTATTTAACCCGTTTCAGTTGGCGTTTAATTGAGGCTCTTAGGGCAACATCATCACCAAATAGACGACTAACTTCTTGATGGGCTCGCTTTTTATCGGTAGCATCGCTGCACAAGCGTTCAACTTTGTAGAACAGCGATTTCGCAACTGCATTAAATACTTTTTGGGGGTGCGCTGATGATTACCGCAAGACCGCATTGTGTCGATTGTCTTACGATAGTCCGTAGTGCTTATTAATCTGCCGAAAGTAGAGGGAATAGTGATCACTAGATCCGACAAAGGCAAGACCACCGTGCTACTCTCAAAAAGTGATTATAGAAAAAAGGTTGAATCACACCTTGCTGAAGGTCCCTATGAATTTATTGACAGCAGGAGAACTACGCCGATTATGAATAACCGTAAGCAAATGATTTCGAGATACTTGCGTGGAATTAAGGAGAAAATTGGCCGAGATTATGGTTCAGGCTATAGCCGAAATCTACTCAGACCTCTAGGTTCTGCGGGCTTCCAAAAATACATAAGGTGGGCGTCCCTCTGCGACCTATCGTGGATGGCATTGCATCCCCAACACACGAATTAGCGAAGCATCTCGCTCATTTGTTGAAACCGTTAGTCGGGAACATGGATTCTTTCATTAAAAACTCTCTCGATTTCGTTCGACGTTTGAGTACATTAACGCTCGACAACAATGAGATGATGGTTAGCTTCGATGTAAGTGCCTTGTTCACGAATGTGGACACCACGAGCGCTCTAGAATCAGCAAAAAATGCACATAATTCAGACGCGACATTGACACATCGTACAAACTTGAGTGTACAGCAAATCATCAACGGTATAGCGATTTGTATGAATATGTACCGCTTCTTCCTATTTCTCTAGTGTAAGCGGATATGTACACGGAGCATTTCGAAGAGTTATCTCTAAAAAATTTAGCTCATCGGCCAAAGATATGGTGGCGTTATGTCGATAATACATTCGTCATCAAAAAACGTGACAGATGGGAAGCATTCCATAGTTAGCTTAACAACTTGGATCCCAAAATACGAGTTACAAAAGAGATTGAGTCGACAGAAGGGACACTTCGATTCTTGGACTGTCTCGCGCGAAAGCAGAATGGTAAAATAAGCACTACGGTCTATCGTAAGCCAATCGACACAGATACGGTCGCACTCCCGAAGAGTATTTAATTCAGTTGCGAAATCGCTGATCTACAAAGTTAAACGCTGTGCAGCGATACTACCGATAAAAAGCGAGCCTATCAAGAAGTTAGTCGTCTACTTGGTGATGATGTTACCCTAAGAGCCTCAATTAAACGCCAACTGAAACGGGTTAAATACCCAGCACCCAAAACGGAAAAAGTATGGCGTTCAACAGTTTCTATACCTTACGTTAAGGAAGCGTCAGAGGGGATAGGTCGAATCTTGAATAACGTAGGTGTACGAGTAACGTATAAAATGGGTAGAACACTCAGATCCTTATTAACGCATCTCAAGCATAAAACTCCTTCTGGCTGCGCGACGAATTGCGTATATAAAATCAACTGCTAAGGTTGCTCGGGAGTATATATCGGGCAAACATCCAGAGAACTCAGTACTATGATAAGAGAATATAAAAATCGATTTGGTAAGCAATGACGCAATTCCAGTGAATATCAATCACTGATAGGAGATTCAGCACTAGCTGAACATGTGCTGGACACCGGTCACAGCGTTGATCTTGACAGCGTAAAAGTGATAAGGCGGGGAATAAAACCATACATTGAACGACTTCACGCTGAGGCGTTTGAGATAACAAAGGCCGGTAAGAATGCAGTCAATAAGATGGATGGGGCTGATATCTCCACAATCTGGCGTCCGGTTCTGCAGCGGATAAACATTAACATGCGTGGCCCCTAGTGCGCGCACCTAGCTAATCCGTCAGCAGATGTCATTCAAACCTGCCAAGACTAAAACTATTAAGGGATTATACGGCACGTAGGGGTGGTGGTGCGTCAGTTCATATTGAACGCGCCTGTTCTTAACTTAAAGAGCGCAGAATACACCATGGACTGTGCTTATGATTGATCAGGTGAATGTAATAAAAAGATTGGTCTCTGTTCGTACTGACACCCTTGGTCTGACGAAGCATCTGTGTCAGAAGCGAAACGCTACCAATAAACTACTCTCACCGATTCATTACAAACTTTATTTTTACATGAAATTTGTTTGGTCAAAACGAATAACATTATGCACTACGATAATTGTTACAAAGAAAATGCAACGCTGAATTGTATTTTGAGGAGGGTATTTGCATATAATAAAACAGATAGTTTACCAGAATAATATCAAATGGTATATGTTGAAGGTGTTGTAGCGACTGACCGGAGGAGAGTAATCATAAGACCCATCTACAAAGGTGGAACTCGTTCTGACCCAGCAAATTAACGCGCTGTTACACTCTTTTCAGTGATCTCAAAAGTTACAGAGCGAATTGTGTGCGAAAGAATTGTGAGTCATCTCGAAGCCCAAAACCTATTGTCCAGAGAGCAACATGGATTTCGGAAGTCTCGTTCTTGCTTGATTAACACACTGGAGACAATGGACGACTGGAAGCAGGCAGTTGATGATATCGAAGGCGTTTGATCGCGTGGACAATTCTTTACTCCTGAGCAAGCTGCACGATGCAGGTATTATTGGGTGCCTTCTTACCTGGCTGAGAAGTTATCTTCTTGATCGCAAGGCAACTTCACGTATCGATGATGTGATGTCTGGGGAAATCGAAACCACTAGCCTGTTCCACAAGGTTCGGTACTCGGTCCCGTTCTACTTTTGGTCTACATCAACGACTTTCCGAAACTGGTCAGAGCCAAAATGGTTCTCTTTGCGGATGATGTTAAACTTTGAATGCGAATCACGTCAAGCGTGGACTGTTTGCGTTTACAAAGCGATTTGGATATATTGAACAGCTGGTCAGAGCTAAAGAAACTTCCATTCAACTTCAGAAAGTAAAAAATGCTACAAATAGTCAAAGGTTTGCCATTTTCATACAAACTTGGATCGAAGCAACTGAAATGGACAACAAAAGAAAAGGACCCCGGCGTATGGATTAGTAAAAGTCTTAAGAATAGCATGCAATGCGGAGCAGTGTACAACCGAGATAGCCGCAAGATACGTATGCTTAGGCGTATTTTTGGACATTTTTCGCGTGAAACTTTCCCAATGCTAATGATTACATATATTAACCCAGTGATGGATTACTCAGCGCAAGCTTTGGCATCATGGCTAATATAGGACATCAAGCTGCTCGAGAGGATTTATCACAGAGCAACCAAAATGGTTGGCTGTCTCCGCAACCTACCATATGAGAAACGACTCGTGCATCTTAATTTAGATGCACTGCTTCGCAGATGGGTTCGATTTGATCTTATCCTGAGTTATAAAATATCGAACTCAAAGATGCACCATATGATGCATCAACTTTGCCATGTTTATTATGGAATTCCCTACCGTCAGTTCTTGTACAATCATATAGTAAAAGGATTTTCAGGTACAAATTGGATATATTTATGCTTAGTAATTCAACCCTACATCCCGTTTATATAACATGATCTTTATCCAAACGAATAATTTTCCCTCATACCGTCACAATACATGACATTTTTTCAAACTACAAAACTATCGATCTTTCTAAAGCCTCCATTTATTTTGCATACATATATATTTTTAAGAAGAAGAAGAAAAAGAAGGCTTTTTTCGTTAATACAAATTTTTAGCCAATCAAATTAATTTAACCACTCAATTTTTTAATGCGAATAATGAATATGACAGAAAAGTTAAAGATTAATTTGAAAAATTTGAGATTGTCAGTCACAATCAATTCCAAAAAAAGCTTCGATTTCGTCTACACCGGTATTATGCGTTGTGATGGAATTTGACGAATTGTAAAAATCCACATGCACAAGGGTTTCGTGCTGTATGCAGTCATCAGGTAGGGACAGTACGATAATGATCAAAAATGCTCTCTGGCATGCTGTTTCATTACAAACACCCCATATTTATAAGTAGAATATACAGACTAAACGTATCATATATATAACTTCTATAAATATATTCGACAATACAACGGTTGAATAAACATTGAAACAAAAGTGCACAACCATTTAATCGTGTTGAGTTTAAGCGTGTTGCCTTAATATAATGGAGTGCCGATGGAGAATAGAAGTGCAAACGGTTTCAAGGCTTTTTTCCATATCGAACCCAGTTACCACTCGTGCCAGCAGACTCAGGCAAACGGGAATCCACGTGCCGTGAAAGGTAACATTTTTTCGAAGTTGAATCGAAATAGAAGGATCGACATGTCGGATCCGCTCCACATCTATCGAATTAAAACGAAAAATGCAATATCGTTATGAGAAAAAGCATTATCGTTGAAACCATATGTTAAATTTCACGATAACTCGTGCGATTAAAATGGTGTTTACGATATTTACATCAAGCTGTATAATCATTCTACTTTGTACATACGGCTATAATTGAGTCATTAATAGTCCATCTGTCATATCAGTTCCAAACATAGAGGATGAAAGGACTGTAATCTGCATGATCAGAATGGCCTCGAAACAGCAAGGATCGAAAGTACAACTTCGGTGAAGCATCAACTTTAATCTACACGTAACTTTGTGTGGAATGAACCGTACCTTAAGATTTTGCTAGAAATGATTATGAAATGATTCGCCATTCGTGCACTCGCGTACGGTTTATCTATTACACAAGCCGAAATAAGTTAGGATTCACATTCTATTGTCAGTCTATACTACAGCAGCTAATTCTTGTTACAACCACTCGATGAATTATCATTAGTTTTCTTTTACTTATCCGTAATTTTTTGTGTTCAACTGGAATCTGTGGACATTTTGTAACGTACATCTAAACAGAAATATCATTACTACATAAACGCGCTCATATTATTAAGTATTTGAATTCGATTCGATTATCTAACAAATGGAAGCTTCTCACCTGAACGAGCACCGAATTAAGGTGGAATCGTCCTCGTGGGTGAAACAACCAATCGTTCCGGATGCAAATATCGAAGGCAATATTAAAGGATAGTTCTTATCAAAAAGCACACGATTTGTTCGACTAGGTGGAGGTGATTTCGATAATTCACAGTAGACACTGCGGTTGAAATGTTCGTGATCGACGTCGTTAAGCCCATCATGTCCAACTTCAACCATGGGATTAATGTCTCCACTCGGATTGTTTGGTCTCCAATGCAATGTGTCTGTATCAATGACCCCATCCAGGCCGGGTTCATGGTACCTCCAACCCGTGCGTGAAGTTCCAGGATTGTCAAGAAATCCGTGCAACGCTGTATGAATCGGAACATCATGTTGAAGTTGCACAAGAGAATTGGCGTTCTTTCCCACCATGAACATTTGCTTGTCTTTAACAAGAGTTTGATTGTAGCAAATATCATGCCCTTCGCAATAGGAAACGCCGTCGCTCAATTTAATTATACACGTATCTTGGTTCACCAGAGTGAATCCACTTGGGCATATATCGATCGCGTTTGAAGTGAATAACAGTAGAAATATGACTAGTGCTTTCATTTCAAAAACAATAAATGAATTTCGCTTAGTGGTTTGAACAAAATAAAATTGTAAGCTTCTATGACAAATCTATGACGATATTAAGGAAAAAGATGACGCGAACATTTAAATAAATATTTATGACTCAATATCATTGGTGGAATTCACTAGCCAATTAACATTCATACATTAACGCGCCCAAATACACGAAGCTCACGACCAGTTTCGAGCTGTTTTCAAACAAATTTTAGATTCAGCAAAACAATGATTGAAACGTTTCAGAAATGGTTTAATGAGCTCAAAATTGGGAAAAACAAATTTGAAGAATTGCACAATCACCTTGTGCAAACAATGCAATGAACTTTCTGAATTGATCATTGAAGCTTCTAATAAACATTCATTGCTCGACCAACTTGTTCATTTGTACGCAGGTCAAAGGACAAGTGATTGTTGTGAAACATCTGTTTCGAGCATACACTTCGAAATTTCTAGCTTTCTTCGCAAACACAACTGACGCGTGGTTTTATGAAATTTGCATCCAATAGATAAATAGGGTAGATGTTGAATAAAACAGTTCGACAATGAGACGCTAGGAATGCACTTTAGAATCAATGATACGAAAAAAGAAGGTAAACCACGTGAAGACAATGCACTTGAGGTTGCAAACTTCTAGAATTTCAAAACGGATAGCATGCTTTTCGAAACTAATTTGAATGCAACCTAAGCCTATCGAGCATTAGCAGGATAGCTGCTGTCCGCCTGAAAAAATAATTTGCGGATGTAATAGAAATACTTTGAATTTATATACCACTTTTCGTCAGATAGATATAATTTGACACTTTGATGTAATAACAAAGGAAACATGATCCATTTTTCCGAGGTACAGAGATTTCGATCGAGAAAGTGAAAATAAAACGAACTTTATCGAAATATACTGTGTTTTGGCCAAATGTGTTTTAACGAATTCATGCGTGCGTTGCCAATAGTGACGTACCAACGCTTCTAGCTTTAAGCTTTCTCTATCTCTCGACGGTTTCAAACATACTGCGCCGTACGAAATAATTCAAAATGACGGCATCGTGTACGTTGTTGTCGCGATGAGGAGGGGTAAAACTACAATGAATTTCTTCAGTCGATACACCGAACGGAATAGACATGTGATTTGTCATTGATAGTTGATCTGGGGTACTGAACGTGAAGAGAGCACCCACCATTCTTGCTCATAACGGCCCCAGCCTAAATTTTGCTTGTATCAAGACGAGGGGCATGATTAATGTACCTAAATTGACTAATATGCTGGAAATTGAGGTTCACCTTCGTAATTATCACACGAAGAACGTTTAGCACAGCGAATGAACGGTTCAGAACTTCGACCGCTTTATAGAGATTCGAGCGATGCGTATTTAAGCATAATTGTCCCTCTCGAGTAGTGCATCCAAAATTAAAGCTGTCGCTCGTTGGATTTGATAGAATTTGTATACAAAGATAATAATTTGATGTGAGTTTCACGAATACAATGTGTTTAGGCGATGAAACAATTACGATACGCGAGTTAATCAGAACTTGGAACTCAGAAATTTGTATGCTAGAAAAAGCAGTAAGCTTAACAATAACCATAGGATGACAGGTATATGGAGCAAAATAACAAAATCTCTCATTGCAACTCAGTGTGGTACTACATTCGGATACAAATCTAGACAGTCTGTCGGTTTATTTCCAGCAAAGATGTCCACACCCTCGATTTTCTGTTCACGGTAAAACCAGAAAATAAATTTTACAGAATAACGAGCATAGGAGATAAATCATCAACTTGCTACTCCTACAATTTGCTTTAAGTTTGCTGAATACGGAACAGTGTGACCACCTACGTTCTCCAGAACAGACATCAGTACCAGCATTTTGGAAAGAGTTGTTTCAATTCCGAAAATAGGAAATTGTGAATAAAATAACAAAGGGAAACCAGTTTTTTCCAGCTCATGTCATAATAAGGAATTACTGTTACACTTCAACAGACAGCGGATGCTCTTACGAGACAAAGTCATCCATAAATCTGACCTATGGGTTCACAACTAGGCACTCTGTGAAATAAACGAGGGGGCCAACTTGATTTCAGTGACTCAAATACGCATTGCAAATCATTGTTGTACTACGTCAGATGCAAATCCAGTCAACCTCTAGATTTATTCCCGGCAAAGATTTCCACACCTCCCGATTTTAGGTTCATGGTAAAACCTGTAAATGGATTATACAGAAAAGTCGAGCTCAGGCGATTAATCATGATCTTGCTACACCTACAACTTCGTTTTAATGTGCAGAATCATGAAGAGAGTGAACAACTTCGTTCTGCAAACATCAGTACCAGAAACGTGCGGTGGAAATAATGGAACATAATCCGAAATTACTGTAGGGAATTGTGAATGAAAGAAAAAAATGTGAAATCAGGGTTTTTCGCTCATGTCAAAATAATGAATCAATGTTACAGTTTAAGAGACAGCGCATGCCTTTGCGTAATTATAGCAACCTGGTATATCAAAATCAGTACAACCTCTAAGTGAACCAACAATTGACCTAGTCGTGTAGGAAAAACACTTACGGCGGCTGGATGCAAGAAATTCCTTGGTTGGGATAACAATGCTACGGTGATTCATCGTGAATTTTATAATCAGCTTTCATACTCTCTGGCTGAGGTTTTGATCCGAAGTCATCGCGAAGGTTGTGTACCGTCAGCATAAAAGGCTGGTGTGATAGCACCAATTAATAATAGAGGCTGTAGTTCCGACATCGAAAATTACAGACATGATGCGCTGCTCACAATTATGGTGCGCATCCGAATCGAGTGATTTTGTGTACCCTTCAAGCAAAAGGACTTTTATCAGCAGCGCAACATTTGTTTCGCCGAAACAGATCTTGTCTGACAAATGTGCCTATTACTCTAAACGACTGGATAAAATCTATTGATCGTAGATAATCCGTTCATGTTGGTTAATTTGATGTATCAAAGGCTTTTGGCAAGGTGAACCACGGCCTGCTACTTCAAAGGCTTGTGTAAAACCAGATGGAGTTAAAACATAAACGTTTATCGACATAGATGATACGAGACAACAAGGAAAATACATATCGTGTATTTGCTGATGTAACTTAGACATAGCGAGTAAAATCGGCACCGAAAGGAAACCAATACAAAATAAACGGTCGCGAAAGGCGCATCATTACTCTGTTAAGTGTATCAGCAGCTGCCACCAGTTCAGAAATATAATGAAAATTCAAACCCTGATATACCACATTGGAGATTTATTAGTAATGCAATCCCAAGCATCAATGAAGCGATGATCAATAGCTTCAGAACCCAAAGTCACCGAATTACGAGAGCAAGGGTCCACGAACATTTACAATAAAAAATTGGCAAGAATTATGCCGGATACTATACATGGAATTTGGAAACAGTTTAGATACAAAACTTTTGGGTGAACATATTTATTATCACACTGCTGAAAGCATTCGCTATTCTTGAATTTTCCGAATATTATGGTACTGGGAATTCAACAGGAAGAATTTTCGAAGAATTTTCATCGTGATCTTACGGACCATGGAGGGCTATTTATAATCGTCAACACCTCGCGTTCAGAAATCTCACAGCCAAAGATTTGATACTGGAAGACGCATTATGATGTTTACTTGAATTGGGAACAAGTGAATATTTTGTTGTTGGTGTGATTCGCCACAAAACGTCAGCTGACGATGCGTACAAGTCTAGCTGAGTTCAGAAAAATCAGCAAGTTTTTCCAGTTATCGCAACAACTTTCTGATCTTTGATGACTTCAATCACCAGAATTTACTAAAAAACAAAATTGAAATATCTTGATCCTTTATTTTACGCGATCTTCAACGAAATTACTTTATTTAATCACAACTCAAGCATCACTCGCTTCTGAATGACAAACATACCGTCCATCGTCGATCTTGTACTG